>VYZW01034120.1:1659-54252 GCA_013401315.1 Balaeniceps rex | reverse complement strand
CCCGCGGCGGGCAGCGGCCCTTCCTCCTCCGCCCGGCCCCACCGTGCTCGGCGCTGCCGCCCGCCCCGGGGGCCGCGACTCCCGCCCGCCTGCGCTCGGGCGGCCCGCGCTGGGACGGGGGGGAGAGCGGGGCTGAGCACCCGGGCAGGGCCCCCCAGCTGCCCGGGGCTGCCATCACCCCTCCACCCGAGACACAGCGTTGCAGCAGCCGTGGCAGCAGGGCGGGCCACGGGTCACGCGTGTCCCCTGTGTTTAACACCACACGGCAGTGCCTCCACGCTTACCTTCAGAGCTACCACAGCAGGGAAGGACAGAGCCGCAGCGGTCCCAGACACACACAGCAAGGTGCAGACACCATACCTGCATGCTAATGCAACGGGAAGGTTGCATAGCATTACTGATTTCTGCCCCACACCATATGCAGCCACTTAATTCCACGATAAGAAGCCTCTGCTTTTGCTTAGCCTAAGCCCTTTTGTCCTAGGAAGTTTACTTCCTAGGCTACACCTGGAGGCGGGCAGGACGAGCAGCAGAGAGCAGGACCTGGCACAGCTGTGTCTACCTTAGGTGAGTCAGGAAAGTGCACCACAGAGGCCCTTGCCCTCCCAGTGAGCCTGCACAAGCAGGCTTAGCCACAAAGCAAAGTCTGGCTGCTACCTTTGGTAGTGAGGAATTCACTAGGAAAAAGTATGTTTCCCTCTGGCCCACAGCAGCTTGCTTTCTGTGGTAACTGCGTCCTGTTGAACCTTGGGGCCTTTACTATTTCTTGTCAACCGGATGTCTTGAGGTGGATGCAGGTCATCTTCAAACACTGCATCCAGCTCCCTCTGTTTCCCAAGGCTTGAGATGCTCCTGTAGAAGTTAGTGAGCTGGTCACTCAGCAAATGCATGTCTGTAAGTTAGTGCCACTTATCCAGCAACACCAAATTAAACATCATTGTCATCACAGACATCCCAAAGAAGCACAGGTGTAAATTGTGGCTTTCAGGGGGTTCTAGCAGCTTGCTCTGCAGACACGAGAACCCTATGGTCAGAGGGAATCCAGAGCCATGCCCTACTTACCAGACTCTTTCCCCCAGGGGACCTGCACAAAAAGCCCCTCTCAAGAGCAAGCAGAGATCCTGCTCAGGAAAAAACATCATCAATAACACCCCACCAGCAAACCACAGAAGCCTCTTTCCTCAGATCTAATTGATTGGGCCTTTAAATCCAAAACAAAACCCCATAAACAAACCTGTATCTGTGTCTCAGCTTAGGAATAGTCTCAATTCTGTAGATAAACCACAGCAGAGAAAGCTAAAACCGTCCTGCTGAGAGCTGCCTCCTTGCCCAGGGAGGCACGCCAGTGCCCCGAGTATATGCTATACCACCCAAAAAAAAAAGGAACCCCTCTGCACCCCCAAGCAACCAGCTACAGAAGCCGCACTGGAGGGACTGCAGGCGAACCCACTGACCAGGCTGGGTCACTGTGCCTTTCACCAGCCAGTTTTTACCCAGGTTTGTGGCTTCACCGAGAGCAACAAACATCCTGGCACAAGCAGCTGTTGACAAGCGCATGGAAACCAGTAACTGTTCAGCCCTAAGAGATTTTGGTATTTCCAGGGGGTGTGTTTGTCCGTGCCTCCCTTCCCCAACCCCTCTTCGAGTCAAGAATACTAGCGCAAAAGATAAAAACCAGCTGCTGTTGCCGCTGGCTACAGCCCTTCCTCAACCGCAGGAGACAGAGGGAGCTTTGCTGCGCTAGGCCCACAGCGCTGGGTCGGCATTTAATAAGTGTGGGCAGATAGAGTAATTGCCCTTTGGAGAAACAATGCTGGAAAGGGGAGCAAAAGAAAGGAGGGTGGAGGCCAGCTTCCAGTTTGGGCTCTGGCCAGATAGATGGTATTCCACAGAGCTCCGGGCAAACGTGTCACCCATACGTTAATGACACAGGAATCGCTGGGTCAAATTCCACAGCCTGGGTTATGCAGGAGGTCAGACAGAGATGAGCATAATGGTCCCCTTTGGCCTTAAAATTCATGAATTTGCAATAGATAATTTATCATCTGACAAACTCAGCTTCTTTTTCTTCTAGTAGAAGCAGCAAACAGGTCACAATACATTTGAATTCATTAGATGAAGTAATTCGATTACTTTGCTGTGGATTGGGTTTGATTAACCCTACACATTCATGCCACGAAGCTCCCTGCAAGTACTTGGACCCAAGCCACAACTCAGATCCATTGCTCAGCTGCAATGAAACAGGCAAATTACAAGAGTACAGAGAGAAAGAAACCCCAATACTTTAAAAATGCCGCTAATTCATCTGGTGAATTGTGTCCGTATTGTGTCATGGGTTGGGAAGGACATGGAGCAATTAGAAAGACTCCAGATGAATGTGCCAAGTGTGACCTATGAGAAAAAGGTAAAAGGAATTGATTTGTTCAGTTCAGATAAGATCAAGAGGAAGTAGAGTAGTAATCTTTAAACATGAAAAGGGCTGCTGCAAAGAGCAGCAAAAAGGAGGAATGGATTGTGAAAAAGAGGGTGGGATACAAAATAGCCGGGCTAGAATCCATCACAGGAGATATAGGGTTCGTTTTAGTTAGTCAGACATTACATACCTCTGCACCTCCAACAGCTTTTTGTTTCTGCAATCTTAAGGCACATCATCTTGTTCCTCCTAGTTACAAGTGTCCACACATCTTCACTTACAAACACAGACAGAATCACAACACTAAGCAATAACATCGCAGAAGCCTTAAAACTCCTTGAGCAGTTTTTTTTAATAGTGCTTTTAAAAATTGATAGCCAAAACTACCAGGACACAATATGAAAGAGCTCTAACTGTTGTCACATTTCCCACCGCTTGGAAGAGACAACTATGAAAGCAACAAGGCACAGAAAGCTGAAGGGAAGACAGCAAGGCAGGAATACAGAACCGTGATACAGTAGTCAACCAGCAAATTTTGCCAATCATTTAAGAATTGCTAGGACATAGGAACATTCCTCCACTGCCTCAATGTCTTCATCATCCAGACACACTAAAGAGTCAGGCACTCCCTCCAAAACATGAAGATGTCTCTTAATTAGCATAGAAGCTTTCCCACAGCTCACAAAATGGATTACTGGTGGCCTCTGCTGGGGTTTATGTGCAAAAAGAGCACTGCAATTCAGGTTCCTGAGGCTGACAAACCCCAGCTGAAATCACTGCTGAACTGGCACTATAATTGTCAACTCTTACTGGCAGCAGCTGTGATTAAACCCCATCACCTTGCACTGTCTGTTTTGCCGAACTGGCAGGTTCTGAAAGCACCTTGCTATTGTCCAGTGTACTGGAAAAAGTTTGCCATTTTCTAAATTCTTTTAAAGGTAGCCTGCAAGGAAAAGCAGGCTATAGTCTCTGTTTCTGTGGCTGTAGAACTGCATATTTTTTTCTTGTGCTCTTTTTGGTGTGAATTCCTGTGAAAGAAGGCACAGGTGATCCTCATCTATGGGCAAGTGCATCCAATTTCTGCCTCTTCCCCACTAACAGTCATTTAACTCCTCTCTTTCAACAAGTATGGCAGAAAGAGAATGGTTTTGAAGACATAGAGTTCCTATGAAGTTCTTGAAAATATTAGGATAATGAGACCTATTATTGCCCCAGCCAAGAGAACAGGACAGTGATAACTCCAATGTTATGTGGCTGAAGATGTTAGTAGGCGGGGAGCAGAACAGGGCTTGTTTTCGAGTTCACACTTAACTAAGAGTCCAATCACAAGAGACAAGTCCACAGGAAAGCAGGCTTCTGGCAGCACTTGCAAAGAGATAGTGAAACTGTTAGCAAGGCTGAAGTTGGCCACTCCCAGACTGGAGAAGGAGAGAGAGGCTCTAAACAATCCGCTATCAGTCAGACAAAGTAGACAAACCAGAACGGTGTGGGGATGGTAATAATTTCCTTACCCCGTTTTAGGCAGCTCAATGACCTTAGTCTGGAGACAGAACAGTACTAGTTTAAATCAGCCTAAAAAGAATCACGCAGCAAAACTGGGGAAACTTTGTCTTGCTTATAGGAATTTAGATGGAGATAAACATATCTTTGAGGAAGTTTGCACCTTTTTAGTATCAAATTATCCCTGTGGATGTAACTTCCTTTTGTGTGCACACTTCTAAATGCTAGCTCAAATTGCAGGAACTGTAGAGAGGGGGGATAGATGCAAATTTATAATTAGCAGAATTCCTTTAAGAACAACAATGGTAGTTTACAGTGAGTAGAGGTGAATAAGCAAGCAAGCAACAATGGCTGTCAAAAGCAGTTCTGTGGTAAAGGCAAAAACTGAAGAGACAAAAACCTGTAGAAACAGGATAAATCAGGCTGGTGCACGTGCTTTCTTTCCAGAGAAACTCTAATATGCATGTGTTGTGTTTATATTTTAATATAGAGAAAAAAATCCACAGATGTCAAAAGACCTTGACATAACAAACAAGCGCGTTTTCTTGTCACTGAGAAAGGCTGTGCCACCAGGCAGGTCATTTAACCTTTCAAACTTTGTTTAGATCAGTAAACAGCTAACCCAGGAAAGCTCCCTCTGTTTCTCCTAGCCCTGGTTCCTCAGCGCTGGTCCGGCACAAGTGTTCATGCAGCCACACGCTGAACTGAATCAGAGAACTGATCCAAGTGAAAAGTAACCCAGCAAATGCTCCGCACATGCATACACCATGGGTATTTTTCACCTAGATCCGTTTTTCCCCAGTTTGTTGGGCAAGTATCTGCACAGATGCAGGCACCAGACGAAGAACATAGGGGTGGAAGGGAGGGGATGATGGGCAGCGTAGCCTTGGCCAGGACTGCTTTCTTGTGAAACATCACTGTTGGTGCTGCCATATGCTAGTTTGTAAAGTGGAGATAACAAAATAACTTCTACCTATCCCTCCTGGGGAAGGAATAAGAATTAATGTCTGAAGACCTTAAATGTATTACTGAGCTGCGAGCAAAGTAGTTCGAATAAGCCTGAAACCCACGTGAAGATGGGTAAGAGAGGAGTTAGCCTTATTAAAGAAAAAGAGAATAATAGAAATGCCCCTGGAGGGTGTGAAGGCTGGTGCGCAAATCGGGGCCACACACGGCCTGTCTGAACCCGGAGCATTTGCTTTGGCTTTGGGATTTTCATAAAACATAATTATGTGAGTTGCAACAACGGTCTCATCAGAACAGCCCAGAGCCATGCAGGAAACTCGTGAGGGGACAGGGATGGGTTTCAGCAGGAGCGCTTAGCCATTCCTGTTATTTAAAACAACATATTAAGAGCAAGGTTCAATACCTTTCTTTGGGGAACAGAACCCTGCATGCATCTGGAAGATTGAACAGGTCTAAATAAAACTGCTGTGCTGCACAGCTTTTTTTCAGGACCTGGAAAGGAATTACAGTTTTCAAGGGCTTTTGCAATCCTTCTTTCCACCGAATCTGGTCCTAAGGCAACAAAAATCCTCTGTTCAGAGGGTGGGACTCAGTGAGGAACCACTATTTCCTCTCCAAAGTAGAAGAACAAAAGGTTACTACGATCTGCAGATAACCTGTAGTAGAGACTCACAGCCAGGAATATTATTCATACCTGAAATAAGGAGGATCATCTGAGTGAAGAGTTGCTTTGCTCACTGCGGTTGTCTCTTTTAAAACCTCTTGGAGCACAGAGACCCGGGAAAAGCTCTGAGTAACGAGCTTCTCTGAATAATTTAGCTGTGTGCATGCATGCCTGAAACAGCCACAACTGCTGAGCAGAGACACCCTCTCTGGGGGTCACATTCACACCCAGAGCTACGCTGCCCAGGCCAGCCAGTGGTGTGGTGGGTAAGATGCCTGTTGGGCAGCAAAGCTGGATGCAAAACCCTCCCCAGAACCTGGGTAGTAACACACCAAGTGTGCTCTTAACTTTCTTTCCCCACCCCAGGGTAAGGCCCTCATGCCCACCCCTCTCTTCTCCTGGTACAGCATGAAAACACACATCAAGACCTTAACAGTTTTCCCGTTACATTCCTTTATGTTTGGGTGCACGCAGCAGTTGAGGATTTGGCCTTTCCAGCTTTGTGCATATTTATACATCCTGTGTCTCTGATGTCCCTGAATTTCCTTTTCGTTAATACTCCTCTCAGCCTCGAAGAGGCAAACAAAGAGGCAGAACTCATCCGCTTCCTTTAGCTTTCAAGCTTGACTGAAAATGCTTCATTAAATAAATAGCAAGAGACCCTTAAAATTCCGTTACCCTCAACCTCATAGCTTGTTTGATGAAATGAAACCCCATGGCCTGGCATTGGCCTGCTTGGTAGATTTTTTAGGCAGGGCCAGAGGGGACTGTCCTGACTTCTTTGTGCAAATGTCATGTATGCCTTGTATCCAAAAAGCCAGCACCTCCTCTTCAGCCAAAATCTTACTCTTCACCTCACAGCAGAATCACTGTTTGTACAGAGTGCCTGGGAAGGCTTTTGAACTCAGCCAGTTTCAAGCGCAGGCAACCAATGCATGCTGTAACGGTGTTCTCCCTCGTGCCAACCTCCTCCTCTGCCCTGGCATTGCTCTCTCTGGATGCAGCTTGCTAAGGGGAGACTGGCTCAGCCTGCCACGGCACTGCAGCCCCAGTGCTGCTCTGATCCCAGCGCAGGGTGCTCAGGGTCTTTGCAGACACACTCGTCTTCCTCCTTGCCTGGAATCAAAACTGGCTACTGGTGTGGGCTGCGTTTCAGCTTGGCTTTGCCGTGACCATGAATTAGGTACCTGAGACCCAGTCTGACTAACGAGCCTAGAGGGAAAGCTGGAGCTGACTGCATATCCAAGACGGATATTTGATAACCAGCTGGGGAGGATGTGAACAGGCTTGGCATTATTAATTGTCTCTCACACGTGCCCCCAGGCATCTCAGTGATGTTTGCAGCAAGCTGGACATGCTCGAGCAACACATGGATTCCTGCTTCCTTTTCATCTCTTGGTAAATTCCCATTGCTTCTCACTGCTCGGGGGCGCGTGCTCTGGAGAGCATGGTCCCTCCCCGCTCGCTGTTCCTGCAGGAGAATGTAACAGCCCGCAAGGTGCCTACTTCAAAAGATCTTCTTAGGACTTCAACCAAAACCCCAAGAGGGTGATGGGAGTCTCTCTTGTGGTTCATCAGAAATATGCTGGCTTTTTTGTGGGCTCGGAAGACTCGAATGGCAGTAACAGGGAACTTTTCTTGGAGGCACTTTATCAAAGCTTTATTGCTCAGGCAAATACCCCAGAGCTCCTAGTCATGATCAGCTCATATTTACAATGATGGCCAATGGGTTTGTTTAACCAACTTCAATTTCCAGTAGTCAACAGACAAAACCCCAATTTCTCCTGCTGGAAGTCTGGGAAAACCTCCTGTTAGCATTAACTGAAATAAGAAGTAATCTTTTGTTATTCTTGAAAGCCCAGGGGAAAAACACAGATTTCCACCTTTGAAGGGGGCTTTATTTCCTTTTTAAATTGTAACTGTTAGTAATGACATTAATTACAAGCAAGCATAGTTTGGGTTTGTTTTTAAAACAGATTGCCAATAGTTACACTTTAATTGCGTTGTTTAGTCAAGCTTCTGCAAGTGCTTTCCAAACACTAGCGTGTAACTGACAGGGTTTATTTCTATTTCACTAACCAACAGCTCAGAGAATCAGAGATAGCACGAGCAGAAGGAGCAGGTGAAGTGACTCTGTCACCACACCGCAAGGTCACAGAGGCTCCTGCAGTCGCACCAGACCGTGTCACCCCTCGCAGTCCCCAAACCATCTCTTTGTGACAGGAAGCACGTTCTGGTTATAACCAAAGCTGCAGTCTAACCTCACAGGCTCAGGTCTAAACCCATCAATTTCTTAATCAGCAATGAAAGCCAATGCGAAAATATCACCATTTACAGCTCAGCTCTGCTAAGTCTTTATGGCAGGATATACAATTTTTTTCTACATTTCTTCCACTTGAAGATAAGTCGGTTCTTATCATTCTAATAGAATATTAGGACGATATTATAGCAACTTTAAGCAGCATTTTCTAAAAGTAATAATTCTCATCTTAGGACTGATAACTGGCACACAGCACACTCTCTGCATCATTAATGCTGATTTTTGAGCAAATAACAGAACACAAGGAAAGTTTCAAAGGCTTGAAAAGAGAGTAATAGTGAAATGAAATATCTTAGAAAAGTAACCGGCATGACCCAAGTAACTTTAGCCTCATTAGTCCAGTACTGATGCCGTGCTAATATGGGACACAGTCAAAAGGGCTGTGGAATGTCAATCCATTGCTCCAGAAAACTGCTCATCAAGCAAGCAATCTTTCTTTTGAGGAGATTATAAATTCAGTTAATAAAGGTAATTCTGCTGACATAATAGACTTAGACTTCTGCAAAGGAGTTGACTTAATCTTGCATGACATTCTGTTAAAAATAGTACTCAACAAAATCAATGTAGCTTATATTAAACGGAAGGAAAATTTGGTAACATGCATCTAAAAGTAATTATCTGATGGAGGAATTTCTAGTGTGTCCAAAAGGATTTACTCTTGGTACAATGTTATTCAACATTTTTATCAATGATCTGTCATAACTGGCAAAATTTGTGTAAAAAATGCAATTTAGAAGAACAGAAGCAATTTATGAAAGAGGTGGGATTGGTTTGTTTGGTAGGGTGGGACACTTCAGGGCATGCATTCCAGCACAGCCAGACATCACTGCATGTACAGTTCTGATGACAAGAACAAGATGAAAATGTACACACTGAAATGAAGGGGCTGTGAAAAGGCTATTGGGGTACTGGGAGCTAACAAACCAAGTGTGAGACCACAAAGCAATGCTATAGTAAAAAGTCATACCATATAATACATTTTATAAATAAATATCAGCTACAGGAGTGATGCAAAATTAGCACGTCAATTGATTTAGCTTGCTTAAGTGAATTTTAAGGTGTGACTTAATTTTAGGTGACAGTTAACTTTATAGACAAGGAAATCTCTGGGAACAGAAAGCTTTTTAGTCTAGTAGAAAGTGGCACATCCAGAACTTGCAGCTAGGCAAATTCAGACAGGAAATAAGATGTGATGTTTAAACGTAGGTAACTAAACAGTGGAACAACTAACTTCTTAGGAACCGAGTGCACCCTCCATTAGCTGGTATCTGGAAGAATGGTGTTTAAATACGCTGCAGTTCAAACACAAGTTCTGGGTGTGATGCAGCATTCACTGAGTGAGAGTGTTTACTCTGCGTTATGTCAGAACTCTAATTAGGCAATCTGCTCTGTCATCTGTAAAACCACTCTTCTTGTTTTACATATTGATCAGTTTTATCTACTGATATTTGATATCTTTCCCTGGCTGGCAAATCTCAACATCACGGTTGACACGACGGTTGTGTTTTTAGTGTAACATGTACTGCACTGTCGATCGCACTATGTGATTAACAGCCTGTATTGCCTAAGGGATGAAATGAATATTAACATTTCCTCAAGTTGTCTGTTGAGATCAAATATTTGTGTCCTTTGTTGATTGCAGCCTGAAGGCTGCGTTGGCCTCTTGGAAAAGAACAGAGTCCTGATTCTGAATGGAAGGTTTGGGAGTGGCAAAGCACGGTGTGAGTCTGCATTTACAATCCCATCCCCTCACTTTTCCTTGGAAAAGCAAAGGGAGTGAAGGTAGTGGCTTGGCTCCTCAGAACAGTTTGTCTGCCTCCTGGCTGCTGCTTTTGACTTTCACTCGAGAGCTGCTAAATGATGTTGTCATAGAAACATAAAAGGGGCATCTGGGAATGCTTCCAGTCCAGGCTACGCACAGGACAGCACATCTCACTCGCATGTATCTGGGTCTCTACAAACTTATTACCTTTCTACCAGACAGCGCAATTAACCAAGTCCAGGTTTTCTTACCAAATTCTTGCGCAGTGTGGCACTCCTTGCTCACAGTGGCTCAGCTCCTAAATAACTATCATTTCCAGGTGTCCAGGATCTGTTCTTTCTCTCAGTGAGGTAACACGCCCACCAACTTTGCTGCAAGCAAACAGAAATTCCTCGGGGTCAGCTTCTCTACTTACATAAACTGGGATAGCTCTAGTTACTGGCACAGGGCTGTACCACTTTACATCAGCAGAGAATTTAGCCTTCAAAGATATACTATGTTTATTTTCCACTGGAGATGGGTATGCAGATAGTATCTATTTTCCTTTGCACTGAGCTCCATATAGATTAATTTTGTCAATAATAAGGCAATATTTTTGCTGGTTTACATTATTATCTGAAGAGACAGAAAAAAAAAAAAAAAAGCCCAGACAAATAAATTCCAGTCACAGTCTAAATGATCTTGGGTTAAATGACTGTGCTGTCTAGCATCCCAGGGGATAGCAGCAATGAAACTCCAGCAAATCTGAGGGCAACCTGACTTGACAGAGCATAACAAGGCAAAAGACAGTCTGTTGTGTTAGCTTATCCTGGTGCTTGTCCATTGACAATATTTTGGATTGGCACTTAGGGGTAAAACAAATATAATCAAGGGGAAATCGGGTGAATTTATGAGCAGAGGGTCAATGGCCCCAGGGACTGTTCTTAGTAAGTGGGATACATAAAGCTCCTCTGCTTTCATAACCTCTTGTGGTCACCTGTACTGGTGTCCCAACTGGGACAGAGCAGATCAGCTCTGACGCAAGACAGCTGGTGTGCATCAGAGATGAGCTGTCACGGCGCATCTGTACACGCCACAATGTACTAGCCTGCCCAAGAGTTTCTACCTAGGTAATTAGATAAGCTCCTCACTAAGTCATTTGCAAAAGATGCAGGTCTGAGATTAATGGCCTGCAAATTGCTGAGTGGAGATAAAGAACTGAAAGGTGGCAAGAGGGATTTTGAAAGCCACTGATGGTCCAAGGAAAGCACTACAGAGAGGAAAACATGCAAAAGGGAAGTGGAAGCTCTGGCTGGCAGCATCTGCTGCGTGGGCAGGACTCGATGGCAAAGGAACAGGCAGCAGCAGAGGAGGGACAGGAGGACGCAATTCCCAGATTTTGATTGGACTATTTGGATTTTGAACACAAAAGTCTTCCTGAAGGAAGAGGCTGAAATCTTGCCATTCTTGGTAGCTGTTTGATGCTTTGTTGAAAGGTTGAAGCAGAACAAAGTGACATTTGAAGAAAAAGCTGTGGAGCACAGTAAAACATGCTTACAGTGTACAGAGTCTTTGCTGCCAAGGATGCTGTATTCTCCAGCTCAAAAGGAATTTTCCTTCTTACATTTAACATCACAAATATACCCAGGTGTGTACTAAGTTGCATATTTAAACCCAGTCACACTAAGCCCAGGATACATGGTAAGTCAGGAGATTTTGAGCTTTGTTACTAGATACGACAGGCAAGTTACTTAAGCGCATGCAGTTCTGCGGGAGCTAATGACCACACTGGCCCCATGGTGGTTCCATGTAAGCTGGATTTAACCATTACTCCTAACTGGGAGCAGGATGAGACAGGTGTGTGGTGTCTGATCCAGGAGAAGATGACGTGGCACTGTCACTCAGGCCTTGGTAATGTATGGTGATGAAGGCAGCGCTGCAAAAATAATGTTGTTGCTGTCTCATACCAATCCATATATCACTGTGCTTGAATGTCAATAAATGGGAGAATCTGAAAACAGTAAATCATTCCCCACTCATCTGATCCCTTGTTACAGAAGCACTGTTTGTGGCTTATAGCACATTTGTCTCACTTATAGGTGTAACAAGGTGTTTTGGGGGCCTTTACCAGATAGACTCTTCCCCAGCTCCAAACCAAAAGCACAAACCAGGCAGCATTCCTGAGCTGCAGGGTCTGCCATCTGCAGGGTTGTGCAAGCAGGGGACAGACCCTGCTTCTCCTCTCTCTGAGTTTGTTGGGCATAGGTATGGCGCGTCCTTGTGCCTACTGCTCTGTTTTGGTGCACAGGGAACATGTGCCTGCTCATTGCATGCCTGGTCCAGCCCCCACCAAAACCCACAAGAACCTTTGCATCAGTTTCTGTGGGTTTTAGGTCAGGCTTTAAGACACCTCATAACTTTGTACTCCTGTAATTCTCCCCACCCACCTACCCTTCCTTTTTCATTTTACAGCGCACGCAGACAATGTGCAAGGAAATGTGCCATTTTACCTGTAGATTGTTGATTTAAATTGCCTAGTCCCAGCCTGGCGCTATAAATCCTCTCATGCAGCTGGAGAGCCCCGTTTACTATAGCGGGTTTCCATGGCAATCCTGCACTCTCCCACGTTCAGCTGCACAGTGCAGGCAGTCCCCCCCGCCGCCGCCTTCACTTCAGATTCCATTCACATAGTCTCCTATTGATAGGAAAAAAACCCAAATGGGCCATGGATAGCTATTTCCTATCTTAACACACTTTCCCCCAATAACTGGATGATATATATGTATTTTAGCACATAAAGAGAATACTTGCCCTTTTCCAGACATCATTTGGCATGCAGCATAACATCCAGATATTCTGAAGGTCTAGTATTTTCCTGACACGTTAGTCTTGTTATTTTAGGACACCAATAGGAAAATACAAGCCTAATATTTCCTTGTGTTTCTGGCTGTAATCACTGCAAAGGAAATGTATCTCTCGATTGCAGCAAATCCCTCCCTAGGCTTGGGGCAGCTTCATGGGAGCCTCCCACCCACATTTGAGCTGTTCTCTGTACAGCACTCAGTCCAGCTCAGTAACTGAGTGTATGACACAGACCATGAGAAAAGTATCTGCTTATTCCTGACAACATGGGAAACAGCATGAGCTGCTATGATTAAAGAAAAAAAAAGAAATAAGGTCAGTGGTACCAGCAAAAATTCTGCAGCCAGGGTCAGACTCCTCCCTCTGTATCTCTGAGTGTTTTACATGAATATTGCTATTTTACAACATCATCTGTGGACAAAGAAATGTGTGTGTTTTCTCAGGAACTGTGACAAGGCATCGTTAACGGGGCAACCCATTTATCTCAGTCTTATTATGCTGCTGATTTGAGAGATGATAAGTACCCTTAACAATTACTTCAATATGTAGTGGTCAACCCTAAGCTCTTTGCGGGTTCAAATCAAATCCCAGTTTATTAAGTGTCTTTATCTTTGTCCCTTTTAACTTCAGCTTGTGTTTTGTCACAGATTTCAGTGGGTGCAGGATCGGGCCCTTGGCTGTCAGACTTCAGAGCAGTACACTTTTTTTTTATCAGCTGCCTCTTCCCACCATATGCTTACTACAAAATTCATGTCACATCCAGCTTGCAATCGAAGTCCAGATTTATGCTTTGATTGTTTGCTAACTGAGAATTGCTGTGAAAAGTGGTTTACAATGTAAATTGCTTAGTCAGGCACTGTAAAAAAAAAACAACAAACAAGTACCATTTCCTTTCCTTTTAGCTGGACCTATTTCCCAAAAGTGAGGGAACTCCCGACACTCTCACAAAGCTAGACACACAGAGCAAACCAGCAAGAGAAAGAAAGGAGTGTGTCTGCCAGAGCTGCGAATTATAGCTTATAAGATCCTGGGAGTGTATCTGGTGGATGCAAAAGTATAGCTGCATGATATGCAGCTGTTTCAAAACACAGAGACTTAGGAGGAATTTCTGGTTTTGGTTCACATACTTATGCACTTCCTGAATTTTGCTAGGCCTTGTGGGTTATTGGTTTAAATATTTCCTAAACAGTGACAATGCACAACAGCGGAAACTGAAGCCTCTGGAAGGTGAGCCTGCAGCCTGAACGATGTCAAACAAACTTCCAGACTCCAAACAGCCTTGTACAGGGTTCAGCAATTACCAAGCCCACTTGCCTTTGCCTTGCAAAAATACCAGAAAACCACGCTGAAGCTCAGAGTGCCACAGTGTGGCAGAGCTGGGCACTTCTTGTCCCACTTCATCATTGTACATGCAAGGGTCACGGTAGCAGAAACTGCTGGTTGGGAAAAAGCAGAGACTCGTATCTGGACAATATGCTCTCCGTGGGATAATCCCATGCGATGGGTTAGCAGCATCTCTCTTGGCAGATTCTTAGCTGCAAGAAACTTTGCAATATCCTTTCCAGAAAAAGCCTGAAATGGCTTTCGTAAAACCTCCACTGGGTATGCGATAGCCTGTGGTCTAATTTGCTAAAACAAGTAGGTGGTAGTCTGAGTACCTCTGCAGAGAAAATTCAGTGTTTGAGGGCTGATGCATCATAAATACCATATGAGTGAAAACATGGGGCCTAATTCTGCCTTAGTTCCATGTGACAGGAGCTGTGGAGTCAGCAGGCAAGATCTGTACACGACTGGCTCATTTTGCTCATCCAGATCTAAAATACAAATCCAAATGGATTTGCTCCTATCTGCCTCGGCTCACACTTGGCTCCCTGGCTTGGGATTTTCACACACTGCAGAAGTGGGATTTGGCCCAATGATAGGTTTCACTTCATCTCTCAGCAGATTTGTGGTCTAACACTCCAAGATGTGCAGCATAACACGCTGGCAATCTGTCACTCTCCTGGCTCTCGTCAGCTCCAACAGCTTGCTGAGAAAAAACAGTGCCAAAATAGATGCCAGTCCGACCTGAGGGACTTGAGAAGCGTTGCCTGTGCGCAGCTGAAAGCTCTGCCTGTCACAGCACGTGCATTCCCGCTCCACTTGGCTCCATCAACCCAGCAGGCTGGGACCAGCCCTCGGCTTTCCTGGTTACTGTCACAGTTTCCCATCTTACCCAATCTTCACTGAAAGTTGCCCTCCCACTGCTGAGGTTTCACATTACCGTTCTCTCCTCTGTCTTCGGTGGACCAGCTCACTTGGCACAGTGGCTGCCCGTGAACCCCGAGACTGCAATTAGGACTCTTATCACTTGTGCACCCTGAATATCTGTGGCTTCCCTCTTGGACAAGCTCTGCATTCCTAGCACTGAAACCTCTAATCAGGCCAAAACATTGGCTTGGAACAGCTTGAAATGGGAACTCCATGACTCCAGTCTGCAGCTCAGGAATTCCTTGTTTGGTTAGACTTGAAAAGCTGAAATGCTGGGGATATCTGAGCACAGGCTGCAGTGCCATTTATTAGATTAGTAGTCTGAGTCTGTTTCTTCAAGAGAACTTCTTTAGAGACCACAGGGATCCGTGTACATGAAAGGATGTGGTGTTGGTATCTTGCCTCACCATCTGAGTACTTTCCAGTAATAACGAACGCTTACAATACTGACATTGCTGCTTAAAGAAAATCTGTAGAATTATAAAGCATGAACAAATAAATGAGGACACAAACTAGAAACAAGAGCCAGATTCAATATAAACCAAAATGCTGATGAAACAGTACATCAGTCTCCTCTGCTCTGCAGTGAGGTGGGACCTAGAAGAGGATACAAAGCCTCTTCTCAGGGTACTCACTGAATTCAACCCATGACAGCAGTAATTGATGGCCACTGCTGT
The DNA here is from genome assembly GCA_013401315.1 of Balaeniceps rex. Taxonomy (NCBI): domain Eukaryota; kingdom Metazoa; phylum Chordata; class Aves; order Pelecaniformes; family Balaenicipitidae; genus Balaeniceps; species Balaeniceps rex. The sequence continues at coordinate 38,859 of VYZW01034120.1, read as the reverse complement.
AGGGTAACAAGAAATGTGTTTTATCGCTGTTTGTTTGTCTTTATCGTATTCACATGCCTTCCATGAATATCTGAGCCAATGGCAAGTATAGCCTTGGGACCTGCAGGATTTCAGCATATGTGAGAGGATATTTCTGGGAAGCAAATTTACAATTCAGAAGTGGAAAAAAATCACAGGAAACCAATGTCTAAGGACCATCCAAGCAAGGAAGAGAAGCAGCATTGGATGATTAGCCCAGTCTTGGCCATTATATGTCGACTGCAGTAGTTTCAGTTGTAACCACAGATCCAGGAATTAGCTGTGAGTAACTCTGGGACAAAGAGCTGCAGAAACCGAGTGTCCCAAAGCAATGCATGGGCAGCATGCAAACAGAAGGCAAATTCACTGACTGAGATACACCTTAAGGGATGCTTAGCCATCTGCAGCCATAATCTTGGGAGGATTTAAGAAATCCACTGGCAGGCCTCAGTCCAGGATGTCAATGCCCGTTGAAGCCCATCAGAAAGATGCTCTGTGAAAATGCTGAGTATGAAAATGAAGAGGAGAGTGAATCACTGCTATAGCAAGAGTTTTTCTGCTGCTGCCCATTCCGGGTTGTCTTTGACCAAGGTGGTAACTACCATTCTCCGGTGTTGTCCTGGCAGAAACAGGGGCCAGAGCCTCCCAGCACAGTGTGCTTCATCTCCTGTCTGCGAGCTGAGTTTGCCCTCTGCTGTTTGCTGAATAAACTGTTCCCTCTGGTTAATCTGAAATGGGAGGGTAAGAACAGCAAGACCTGAAGAACCAGAATGGGTTACCCCAGATTTCAAATACTTAAACTTAAAAACTGTGACACTTAAAAAAAGTGATACCCACAAAGGTGGAAAAACCTTATCTGAGACTTTAGCATACACTTACTTTATATTCTCAAGCTTTTCTTTATAATCACTAAGACCAGAAACGCTTTTTTTCATTACCCCCTAAATAAAAGCCAATATTCAGAATTAAGCCCCCTGCTCTTTTGAGACCAGGGATTCAGGTGCGACAGAGTGCTGCTGAGAGCAGGACCAAAGGCTGGATGAATCCACAGAGGAAGGTGTGAGGAGAGGTGCCCTGTGATGAGGAAAGGTGCCCTGTGATGAAGACTCAGATAGGTCTGGTTTCTCCCCCTGCTCTGGCACCATATTCTCTCTCCATCCCAGAACTGCAGAGCTGCTTCCACTTGAGCCCCCAGGTTGGTCGTCCTGCTCCTCCGCTGCCCTGCCCTCTCCTCTGCAGCCATCCAGCCCTGGGAGCGGTCATCGCCAGGATGCCAGACACACTGGAAAGGACGCAAGGGCTTGTCAAGAAAGCTGCTGGCATCTTGCCACATGTTTGCAAACTGAGATCAGCCTTCAGGCTCCTCTTGGTGCTATTTGTTTTCTCCTCTGTTCCTAACAGCCTCTCCCTGTGCTGTCGCTACTGTTGCCCTGCACAGAGGGGCTCAAACAAAGGTGTGGTGATGGCTAATGGCCGGCTGGGCTGGTGGGACTCCTCTGGACGTCCTCCCGGACCTCCCAGCGCTCATGGGCAGGGCAGGGACTGACCTGGCGCTTGTCTCCGAGGAACTTCTGCATTCTCAGCTGGTGCCAGGCAGCTGGTGCCTGCGGATGGCTCAGCCCAGGGAAGGAGCAGCAAATGGGATGTTCAGCGCTGAGATTTTTCTCACACCTTCCTTTGGAAGTGGCTTCTGGGATTAGCCACTGCAGAAAGACTGCAGCCCTCCCACAGATCATCTCTAAAGTGCTTCTCTACATGCTTTTGCACAGCTCCTAAGTGGAGACTTTGTTCCATGCATGGACGAGGCTTCAAAAGGTAAGTGTTAACCAGGCAGTAACAGGGGGACATGGGAGGGAGCTGACTTTCTTGACTCTCTGATCATATAGTCATTGCCCCAAGTGAGCACGCTAGACTCCTGAGCTCCCAGGGCAGCTCTTCAGGGTGTATTGACCCGGAGCAGGACATTTACCAGCTGTGACATATCCCTGTCTCTCCCCGAGACTCCCTCACAAGGCTGAGAAAATTAGTAAGACCAGATAACATTTGCAAACACCATAGAAATGTAAACGATGAGGGTCTTTATGGGCAGTCAGCAATTATAGATGAGAAAAAATATATATAGGTATAAAAATGACCTAGTCTGTTCTCAAAGGGAAGCAATGACTAGTCCTTTTGCATGGTTATTTCAGACATGGATATCAAGTAAGCAGAGCTCTAGCACAGCTGGAAGATGGATAACAGTTTTGCATCTGGAGAAACAGATCCTCTAGCTGGTGCGTGGGTAATGAGCTTCCATTTTCCTCTGTATGCTCATAGCAGAGACTTGGATAACTTTATTTTGAACCGAGGATTTATTGCTTATTGAAAGACTGTAGTGCTTAGTTTAATCTGGATTGCATGACTGCAGACACAATGGAGCACATATTTTGATGTTTGGAGAGTGCTGGATGGTTTTGTAACTGTGCTTGTAGCTCTTACAGCAACACCAAAACTCCCCTTTTCATGCTGCTTTCTAACAGAAATTTGCTCTATGAATCTTCCTCAGCCTGAAGTCATCAAGATTCAATTACTGTTGAATGTATGCAGTAAGTTCACACTAGGAGCTTTTCTGTATCTGATGTGTTGCTTTGTTTTTTCTGTAAAAAGACACGAGCCATTCTAACTCTCACAAGTAATCCCCCAAAAAATGGGGTTTTTTTGTAAGTAACTACTACCAAATAGGACTGAATTGGGAAATTCAGCCCAGTCTTTCTTAAATACATGCAAAACTACCAGCTAATATCAGTGAAGATTTTGCTGAATAAGCAGTAACATAGCTCAAAGAGCATTAGCTCTGACGGAACGAAGCATACATTGAAAACAAGCCATATATAAAAGCAGTCCAGACACAATTTTTCAGAAGCAGTTCTGTGTTTCGGCCACCAGCTCTATAATCTACTCTGGCTTGGGCATGAGGGGAAATTGCCTATAGTGAAGACACGTGTGAAGAGATGCTAAAACATGTCTTTCATCTCTTGCTTCCACAGATGTGGCCTTGGCTTGGAAGAGTCTTCAGAAAGCCAAAGCAGTGGTACGTGCGGTTCAGGGAACACTTGCTGTCACATACCTTTATCGCTTTCTGTGCATCACCTCCAGGGAGTTTTCTTTCATGGAAATAATGCAATTGAAAGCGATGTAAACATGCCATTTTGTTTGTTCTTCTGCAATGAACATATAACCTCTTTAATCATTTGCTAAATGACAAAAAGAGGATAAGGAGAAAAGCAAGGAATCTTACCAAATTTCACAAGACTTTTCAAAATTAATGACAAGAACAGATAAAGGTTTGCCTTGCTTGTGGTTGAAGCCCTGAGCAGAATAATAGCTGACACTCACTGAGCCGGGACGTCCTCTGAATTCTCCCTGTCTTACTGTCCTCTTAGTAGGAAACATAATAATGTTTATACCAGGCACAGCAGCTGCAATCCTAACAGTGAAATTGCGTGGATGAATGCATAATATTATCCAAATTCTTGCAGTGTTGCTTGCGCAGTCAAGGCCTGACACTAGCATCACACTGTTGAAGTTGCTGTTGGCTGGGGGTTACTTCCAGCTTATGTTGTTTTTAAAAACATCAGAGCAGCTCTGGTAAAAATCTGAAGCGCACATACATGCAAAGTGTAAATAATGGAGAGAGGTGATTTCATCTCTTATCTTCCCAGTCAGTTGCATTCTTTCCAACTGTAGAAAATACCACATGGAACATGCTCAGACATGCCAGTATTTACAGAGTAACTAGGAGCTGCAAAATTAATCAGAGAAGCAGTGTATGCCAGCAAAAGGCTACCACAGAAAAAAAAACATATGTCTCCCTTCAAAAGAAAAATCTGCCTTTTCACAGCTACAAAGGATTGAAAACAAATTTTATCATCAAACGTGGAGTTGTGCCAAATCACAGGCAGCCAGAAGAAAGCTTTGGCATGAAAAAAGCTTTGGTGAGTTCTGAGTTACTGGGAAACTGCTGAGACAGGGGGACTGCTTTGGTGCTGGAGGGAAGGGAAGGAGACAAGAGATAGTGAAAGGCCCTCTTTATCGAGGAAAGTGAATATTTTCATCAGCTTTCTACTAACGTTCCCAGAAGAATATCACAATGCCCAAGGAGTCACACCTTGCTGGAGAGAGCTCAGGCAAAAGATGCAGCATTAATACCCACCAGCTACAGCAAAGTAAAAGCTACTTGTGCTTCTCCTCTGAGGCTTTTTTCCTAGAGGTAACTGCAGTGATGTAAACACGGCATTTTGTTTGTTTACTTTTGCAGGAAATACATAATGTGTTTAAAATCATCTCTAAAAGACAAAGTGGGATAAGAAAAAAGCAGGAAATTTAACCAAATTCCAGAAGCCTCTTAAAAACTAATGACAAGAACAGATTTCACTTGTTATTATTTTCACATCTGCTGGGTATTTGTTTTTGAGATGGCTTATTGGCTGGGAACAGTTTAAGCTGCCAGCCTTTAATATTTATAGATGCTATTTCCTCCCTAAGCAGTAGGGCTTTGTACCATGCTCATGGAGATGGCTCACTGCCTGCACCCCGGTCTCGGTAACAAGGATAGCAAGAGAGATGTGTTGAGCTGATCTGTTCGAAGCTTTGCTGGAGCTTGTGGTTTTGCATGTGAATCTTTTTTCTTGCTCCCAAGCCGTTTGAACAAGGGAAGGAAAGATGAGATGAATGTTTGTCACTGGGTTTAAATGACAGGGGCACGATGTGACCTGGTGGAGTACACTTTAACTCCATATACTGTGGTGCTCAGGTAGCTGGGTGCAAACTAGTAACCAAATACTCAGTCTGTCCTGCAGACCTGGGTGGCATGGAGACAGCGTACACAGAGGTTTTTACACCAAAGAACAAACACTTACTTTTCCGTCCCAGAACTGCAATGCTGGCAGGTTCATTACCAAGTGTGAATGAAATTGTACCCAGGTGTCGAAAGGGCCAGATTTGGTTGGGGAATAGTCCCCAGTAAAATGAACTGGTTTAATTTAATGGTTAAGGAACCTTTTTGACATTTTGACATTGACATAATTTTGCTACGCTGTAGATGGTGAGAGGAACAGAGATGAAACACCTTTGAATGAGAAAAAGAGCAATGAGATTCCTCCAGCCTGCAGGTAAATAATAACCTTAATGTACAGCACTTGGTGGATGAAGAGGCCGAAGGCACACATAAAGGGATTTAAAATTCTGGGATGCAGGACTTCAGAAAAAGTTTAGCACCTTACTATTTAATTAGAAAAAAAGAAAAAGTCACCAGACAATTTCACCCTCAGAAATGCTGTCCAACAAGCCAGTGGAACAGCCAATGCCCTGACATCATTTCTCCCTGTTAGTCTATCTGCCCATGATTGTAATAACTCTTAGCAGACCACGGTTCGCTTTGTACTTTCCAAATATTATCTTTATTTGCCAAACTGCTGGTAATCGGCAAAATGCTGATCCTGTGGAGACACTGAGATCACCATCAGAGCATGTTCTAGAAGCTCAACTGTCATTCATATTAGCAGTCTATTGAATAATTTTGTAATACACCCTACGTATTCAGTCTTGTTTTCCTTTTTCTTAAGGAAGGGAAAATGTGCTGCTCTCTCCCCTGCTTGGTCACAGATCGGTTTCCCTGAGAGCCCTGCCATGAGCTCCAGCCCATCCAGAATGACCCCTCTGTCCCCCAGGGGAGACTCACGCTCAGCACCTCGCAGCCCTGCCAGGAGGGAGGCTGTGGATGGCAAAGGCACAGATGGGACCTGGTCTTCTGCAAAGAGCCTGTACAAACCAAGAAGGGACCATTTCAGGGAGCAGTCAGATTCAAGAGGTTGCACAGTACAAAAGGAAAAATCTCCCTGCTCTCTGGATCACCCACCTCCCTCCCCTGCAGGGAGCAGTCCCTTCTCAGCTGCCCCACGTGGCAGCTGGAGCAACGTTCCCGTGCCCACGGCTGTCCTGCTTCCTACATACCACCTTTCATCAGCCAGCAGGCCCAGTGATCAGAAGCTGGAAGAGTTGTGGAAAAAATCACCCCAAAAGAAGTTAGAGCAACTCAAGAAGAGAATCCAGGAGCAGAAGCAAAAGCAGCAAGCAGCATCTCAGGAGCAAAAGTGCCTGATTTCCACCTATGCTAAAGAGCCACCGCAAAAAAGAGCCCTGAAGAGAAAGGTGTGCAAAGTGGTGTCTGCTCCTCCTGCTCCAGTTTACAGAGGTCAGTAGTAGTCTGGCATCTGTGGAGAAATGCTGAAACTGTGTATGACCTAGCAGTGCTTTGGCACAGCTGAATAACTAACCACACAGCTTCCACCCCACGCTTTGGTTTATGCTGGGCAGCAACATAAAACAAATTTATAAATTTCTTTCCACAAAATAGTAAAGAATTTGCTGCAAATACATTCTTTTCTCCACCTTCCTCCTGCATTCTTCCTTTTGCCAGATACAAAGCATGAAATGAGAAATAGCAGCACAGTAGTGCAGAGAGGCATCGCAGGTATTTAAAGCAGGAATTGTGTAGTTCAGAGGCATTACAGGGGATTTAACTGTTCATTCAGTGGAACTAGTGTGGATCTGAAAGCAAATATTATTAGGCTTTCTTATCCTACTTTGCTGCTAAATTTGGGCCTGAAGTACCATTCATCTACATCTGTCACTTTAGTTTAGTGTGATCTAAGATCCTAGGTTGCTGTGAGTAATGTATGAACTCGAGAGCAAGGACTGCCTGCGGCTACCCTGGTTAGCCTGCCCGCCTGGCAATCTTTTCAGCCAACAGGGGATTACTGAGGGTGTATTAGACTAGAGAAGACGAGCTGAAAAGCTGTACATAATAAATCTTATTGCTATAATAGCATTAGTGTTAATTCATTGGGCACTATGATCCCTCTCACACACCACCAGCTTCCACGGGCACTTCCCTTAGATTTGCTCCAAATCACCTTTTACAATGATGTATGGAAGTATTTTATGGCGCTCACTTTGTGTCTGTGGGAGCACACGTCCGTGCTGCCATCTCCCCCTTTCACCTGAATCAGGCAGCGCTTTCTGTCATCACTGCGCAGCATTACCCCTCCTAATACCCAGAAGCCCAAGCCACAATCCCCGCTGAGCCTCTTTTGAATATTCTCAGGGGGAAGGCTAGTTTAGTTTGGTTTTAACCCAGATCATTTTACATAACTGAGTTAGGGAACAACTACCAGACAAACAGTTCAACTTGCAGAACAGAGGCAGCTTCTGAGGCTGAAGATTAACAGCTCCAGACACTCGGTTCAGATGCAGCTTGTTCAGTTTGTCTGACTGTACTCTACCATTGAAAAAAAGTGTGTCACAGCTGCTTTGCCAGATAGTACCTCTGTCAGATATCTGCACTCTGGCCTAGGAAGCCTGCTTCTGCTTTTCGCACATACAGGAGCTCAGTGCTATTGGATACCAGCATTTGCGCTGCTCCTTGTAGCCTAACAGGTTTCAAATATCTGTTTGTCTAGGTTTTAGTGCTGCGAACCTGAGGTCTGCTCTCTCCTTGCCTGATGAAGAGCACAGAATACCAGGCAGAGAAGAATTTACCATCCCTGGACAAGGGAGGGATTATAAAAAAGCCCCAAAGATCCCAGGTTAGCAATGCTGTATCGTAACAGTTTGCTACAGGCAACTTGCCTGAGCATGCAATGTTTGTGTACTCTGCAGAGAAAGGTGAGTCTGGATCTCCAGAGAGACACCAAGGAGAAAGGTGTCCTGCTGCACCCACTGGATGTGCCAGTCAGGTCAGGGCTGTTTGCACGGTACACTGTTGTACGGGTAGATGAGGTCAGGGATATAACCTCAGGGATCCAGGCCAATACTTGTGTTGCCGGGACGTCTCCAGTACCACAAAAAAAAGAGTCCTGCTTGTTCTGTGACCAGTGTCATTAGAGAGACGCCCGCTTTTGCCTTCCAGGTGAATGGGGCTGGGTCTGGTTTGTTGGTGACAGCAGTCATGTCTGCAGTTTGATTTTAGCTGCATACTAATTCTTTTCCATGGGTTTTTTTCCTTCTGATTAAAGATCAAAGAGAGAGAAGCTCAGCATGGAGAATCCAAACGCAAAGCCACAGGCAGCCTTCACCCAAGTCCTCTGTTCTGGAGAGAGCAGCGACAGGTAAAGGTAAGGATGAAATCATGAGAAGTTACACAAATTGATGGGCAAAACTACTGGAGGTCAGTGGCATCTGAGCACTCACCTGCCCAAATCTTTAGCTGGTTATTAAAATAACACCAAATCCTAGGATCCGCAGTCAAGGACCAGGGCCTAGTTATACCAAGCAGGTAACAAAGAAAACCACTGAGGGAACAGACAAAAATCAGCATTTGTTCAAGGAGGCGGAAGATGACCACAGGCAGCACAAGGACACAAGGCTTAATTTCTAGGTTAGTTGCTGGTGAATCGTGCTGAGGCCCCCGGGATGGGGCATCAGACTGGCCACCTGATACCACTTGCTGTCACTGAAAAATAAGCCATACGTCCTAGGTGGGAAGAGCTGTCTGTCACCTGTTAAGTTCTGTGTTTCCTAATGAATCGAGTGCCACTGAAAGGAAGGGGTTTTCTGGCCTGCAAAATAGGGACTGAATCAAAGTAGTGAAGAGTCAGATGAATTATCCACAGCCTTACTACAAAGTCAACAGCAGGAACAGGAATCTCAATTGCTACTTCTCAGTTTTCTTTGACTGGCATGTCTAAGTGCAGGTTTTCATTACTGCAGTAATTTTACCCATTTAATGCTATTACTTTGCATTGGAAATAGTTGCATTCATACTTTGTGGGGAACAAGACAAATAGTGGAAGTGCTATGGGCGCTGCTCACTCAAAGCGGTTGTATTTTACACTAGCCAAGGTACTAGATGTGTAACCTGTGTGAAACAGAAAGAAAAAAAAACAAGCTATGTAATACCGTGCAGATGAAATTATGAGCATAGTGGCATCATGTGCTCTGCTACCTAAGTACTATTTAAAATGCATGAAATACATAATAATTTCCTTCTCCCTCTTTTTTTTTTTGTTTTAATGGATTGTTTGAAAAATGGCTTGATCTTCCTCTGAGAGTGGGTCATAATAAGACCATGCCACATGAAGCATTCATCATTGTAACTGCCAGTGTCATGGTGTCTTTATTGGCTATTAGTTTCTGTCAGTGAAAGAGCCAAGGCAGGGCTACAAAGAGATGAATGAGGGGCAGGGGTCAGAGCCAGAGTACTCAGGAATTTGATGAATTATAAATTTGCTGTAGTTAACAAAAAATTAAGTCACAACAGCTATAAAATATTCATCTGTTCATAAGTAGAAAAAAAACGGAATATTTAAATCAAAAAATTTCCCTCTAGCAAGTGTTTTTGTCAGAAATGCAGGCTGCTCTTGAACTTTAGCATAATAGTTTCTGTAGTTAATAAACACTGTGTAGATTAAAAAAACGATTTAATTGAAATCAGACAACATGGTGAAGTGAAGATTGTTTGAGCTACATATTAATATGTCAGTTGCATTCAGAGAAACTAAGACAGCATAAAAATAAATACACCCTGCATTTTCAATACTGCTAAACTAGAAAACAAAATAATACAGCAAGGTGTTTCATTAAAAACACCGATGGATCTCAGCTGTCCCAAGTCCAACAAATTTTGGCAATTCCATCTGTGGTTCCTGCTGCCAGACACTGAACTGCATAGATCTAGTGAATAATTCCTCTGAAGGCTTTGGACGTAAGTCCACATGGTTATAGGAAGTGACTTCAGCCCCACAGAGAATGAAGCTCTTCCTTGCCTGAAAAACCATCATTTCTCTTGTGACATGACCTAAACCACACTATTAAGATGAGCCTCCAGAACATCTCAGCCTGCTGCAGATTCTGCTGATGTACGTGGCTGTGACTCCATCAGTGGCCAAGGTACAGAGCCCAGGGCTGTTAGCTGAGAAGATGCTGCCTTACAGCTGTTGTTCACAAAGCCAAGGGGAATCTCAGGACAATCCCATTAACCACTCAGTCTCTGAAAGTGCTTCGTGTCCAACAGATGATTCTCAGAGGTGCTGCACGGAGTCAGCTCAGCCCATAGGCAAGTTTACTGAACAGAAGCTAGAAAAGCCTGACTCAGTCAGTTGATTGAGTACTGAACCACATCTTTGAACTGAGGCTGATGCTGACTTAAGAGTAAAATCTTTTCTTTAAAAAAAAAGCTTGAATATTTTCATTGGGGGAGAATTTGGTGGGGAGGATTTCCATGCAAAAACCAGGTAAGCACCTGTTTAGTCACCTTCTGCTGGAGAAGTGTTTGCAATAAATACGTAATTATGCCAGTGCAAGTATTGGCATGCTGTGAATGCAATCTGAAATTATGAAGTAAAACAGTGATAAATGTTGTCTATTATGTGACACCACCTATTAAGCAAGAATAATTTGTTTGTGCTGCATACTGTATCGTTTATTTTTGCATTATACATTGTCCCTCGTCCTATATCGTTCATTGATTCTCCCACACAGCATCCTGCTGATTCTCACCAGTTTAAAAATGAATTAGTTTACTCTATTGACTTTGAAGTAATCACAAGGAAAATCATATTTTCATTATCCCCCTCCATCCAGATCTCCAATCCACTGGTATCCAGTAAGTACCAGCTGTCTGCAGCTGCCACCATAGGATGCTCTCAGACACTCTCAGCTCAGTGTCCCGACCTCCTTTTAGTGTTCTTGGGGACTCTGGGAGTCAATGGTTTCTGACTTAAACTTGTAAGAACTGGGTGAACATGCTACAAGTGTTAAATTAGATAAATGCTAATGGTAAAGCCTTAGGAAATCACTGAACATTCATGTGTTGCCCTCATCTGATTCATGAACTGGCTCTCTGTCAGTCGGTGAATAGACGCTAGCAGAGTGACAACCTCCAAAGTTTGAGTGCTTTAAAACCTTTTTGTTATCAAAGTATCACCAACTGTTTTTTTAAACCCGCTCTAGATCTCCCCACACCTTGAGTGTGATTCCTGGAAATCACCATTAAAAAGATTTATAAGAGTTACAATTTTGTTTCAAAAGATATGTGAGGGGTTAATAATTAAATACAAATCCTCTGTTTCAGGTGCAAAGCTACCTGGTGCTTCTGCATGGAGAGAAGGTCAGAAGTTAGCTAGAAAGTTGCTTGGTCCACCTCCTACATTTCCAAATCTGAGGAGCACAGCTGAAGAGCAGACCACAGCAAATACCTTTGGTACAGTTGCCTCTCTGCTACACTAGTTGTTTTGGCACACAAACAAAAAAGTGGTTTATTAAAACTAGTTGAAACAAAAGGTTTCAAGGCCCTTCTGAGCACCTATCTTTAATGACTCTTGCAATAACTCACTTGTCAGGTTAACAACCACCCAGAACAATTACTAAAGCTGTTGTCCATGGTCAGCTGGCACAATGAATCCACGGTGGTTTTGAAGAGCCAATGCAAATGCGCTGTATCCTTAAAATAAGACTTGTCTGGATCGTGACACAGATTATGTCTCCCTAGCAGAGATACAGAATCAGCTCCATGTCCTGCACATATTAGAATGCTTTGCAGCTGGGTTGGTTTGTGAGACACAGCTGTAGATCTTCCCTGGGTCTACCAATAGCTGAGGCTGGCCACTGAGTTCTCACTGTGTTACACTGACAAGCGTAAGAGGTTTATGAGATAAAGGGCTTCACTGCCCATGTATATTAAATTCTATTTATACTGAAGGGCGACAAACTACACATCATTTGTACAATTGGCCACGGCAACTTCAAATTTCACCCTTACAGATTTATCTTCTCCCTAGAACATTGCAGATTTTACAACAGATGTAAAAGCCTGGGCTACACATGCAAATAGTCCTCAGACCTGTAGTAGAAAGCAGGTTTTGAGATGCACATGATAAAGGAATTGATAAATCTCTGAAGTAATAACACTGCTGTTGTTTCCAAATGCTTTCCACAGAATCTGGTAGAGGATTTGTGGCAATGCCAGCGATGGAAAACAGCTCTAGAGAAAAGGGAAATGAACTTGCGGGGAAAAGCCCTGAATTCAAAAGCTGTGTGGTTCCCCCCAGCACGCCTGTTGAAAGGGGTAGCAATGCACCAACCAAGGATACAAAACAAGTACTCAGGAACCTGCATTTGCAAAGCTGGTATCATGATGAACACAGACATAGCAGGCTCCCAAAAGATACTGCGAAAGGAAAGGTAGAAGTTCTGCAGCAATATGTAAGGAACCATTCTCCTTCTCCTGGACCTCGGGTCGTAACTCCCTCTGCCTTCAGTGGGGAAAAGAGACGATCTTCATTAATGAAAGATGGAGCCAAGCTCAGTAGCTCAGGAAACTGCAGCAGAGGAAAAAGCACATCTCCTCAGAGACAGAAGGGCTCAAGTAGGCCTGCACAGAAAAGGTCTGAGAAAGAAAACCTTAAGCACCCTTCAAAGAGGAGGGTAAACATTAAAAAACCTCACCCCTACAGCCCTGAAATTGTTCAGGAATTTATGTATCGAAAGAATGAAGAAAGAAAGAAAAAAACCCTAGAAGAGAAAAAGTCTTTGGTGCAGGCCATGGAGATGAGAAATAAGAGATTGCAAGAGGTATACAGGAAACAGAAAGAAGCTATTGGAAAGAAAACAAGTTCTGACCAGATGTGCAAGTTCATCAGGGAAACAGCTTCTGCAAAAGAAAGTCCTCAGTGTAAACTTGAGCAAGTAAGTCATAAAGGAGTGGCAGATTGAAAACCCTCTGATCTTGATCAGTACAGCTCCAGGTAGGAGATGAAACACTTCATACAAATGCTTTGAAGTGTCAGGGAGAAAAAGTTTAATCTGCAAAAATAGAGCAATTAACTTCTAATTACGGCAAGAACTTCTGGGCTCATTAGTAAGGCTGGAACCCTTGTCTTCAGGGCCAAGAGCCTGGAAATCTCCATTGCTTAAGCTAAACAAACAGGTTTGGGTGTTGGTGCATCCAGTTTTCCAGTTACATGAACAAATTATTAAGTGGAACAAAAGCCAAATATTACCCTCATGTTGCCTCGCTATTTACTGCTTACACTAATGGTCACTTCTGTTTCAGGAACAAACTAGTGGTGGAGTCCTGGAGAGGAGTTTCAAGGCCTGGGTGGATAAAACATCCTGTACTCTATTAAGTAAAGATCACAGAGGCAGGTACTCAGACATAAAAAGCATTCTGGAAAGCTGCTTTCTCAGCACACGCTGTGGACTTTTCATACATTTCTGTTGTAAACTATAAAAAATAGAGCAATGGACTAATGTACTATCGTATCTGACCTTCAAATCAGCCTTGCTGCACCCTAGTGCAGAGCAGTTACAGAACCTGGGAGCATCTGGGAGTGCTTTTGAGTGTGGAAGGAGACCGATGCTCTGGCTATCCAGGTTGAGGCAAACTTTTCAGCCTGCTTTTATGCTTTGTATTTTTATGCTTTGTAGTTTTAAAGAATAAGTATTCCTTGCCAGCCCCAGGCTGATTCCTTTCCGCGTGTCAGCAGTTCATGCTCCATCCTGAGTCTGTCGTTTGACAAATGTATCTATAGACAGGGAAATCTGTTTCTTTTTCTTTTGTGAAGCGCTTTAGCTGAGGATACTGGTCTGTGCAGAAAGCTACTGTTACTTTGTCTTTATAACCTGACATTTCCCCTTTTTGTTTAAACAGGAATCAACTCCTAGATACAGTTCAATCGCCTGAAAAAAGAGCGGCATTAGCTTCTCCAGTACCACTGGAATCTGAATGCTGGTTTCTCAGTCCTCTGAAATGTGAAGACTTGAAGGGCTGCTCTCCCCCAGCTCTGCATACACCTCCTCTGAGCTTTTCCCTTCCTCAGAAAGATGTAAAAACTTACTTTAAGGATTTGACTTCTGGTCTTTCTCCATACAGAAGTAAACAGGATCGAGTGAAAGCCATACATAGTCTATCCAAGGAACTCACAGAAAAGATTGAGATGGCAACTAAGAGACTGAATGAAGCAAGTAGGGTTAAAGACTCTGCTGACAAAACATCGATAGAGACAACTTTGGACCTTTTCAATGAGTCTTCTTCTGTCCCAGAGCCTGAGACATCCAACGATGAGCAAGACAGGACAATGACTATACAAATGCTTCTGGACACCCCAGATCCTGATGAGTTATGTGTGCCATCAGATAGACAATTTCATGGACTGGGCAGGATGAGCCTTGCAGGTAGCACTGAGGGAACAACAGCCATGGACAGACAGAAGGAAATATCCACTCCTTTGTCCGGTGGGAGCGCTGTGAGCAAAGAATTACCATGGATCTCTCATAGCACAAGACAGAGGCATCTCAACACTGGGGAAGACCTGAGCAACACATGGCAAGGTAGATCATGTGGACAAAATGCAACAGTGAGCCTCAGAAGCCATAGCGCAAGTCTTTCAAAGCTACAAAGCAGTGTTTAAGCCTGATCTCCCCTTGGCTATGGGGAGTGTTGTGTCTTGGAAAATCCCAGGGTTAGGTCCTCTAGGCTGTATCCGTACTGCTCAGAGGGAGCGGTCACTGGAGCCTTGAGTGTTTGCAGGCTTGTTCTCTGCCCAGCTCACAAATCTAGCACCAAGAAGAGTCACGGGTGCCCTCAGCAAGAAGCACAGGCAGCCTAGGGACCCTCTGGCAGCAGCAAGTATGAGCACCACTCCATACGCTGTTCAGTATCTTTAGATCAGTAGGGCAGAACGAGGAAATTCTAGCAAATCTCCTCAGGTCAGAAGGTTGCCAGAATGTTAGTCATGACTGACTTTTCTTATATGTCTGTTTGGTTAACACTGAAAAGTCCATCAGTCCCGCTGTGAGAGGGGAGATGGGACTATAGTAGAGGCTATCACATTAAGAAGTAATGATCTAACTTGGGTAATGATCTAATTTCTTCTCCCCTTATTGTACCTGTGAAACTACAGCTCTCAATTTTTTCTGTGGCTTTGCCACTGATTTCGGACACATCATTTCACCTTCTGGTGCCTAGGCTTTCCCAGAAGTAAGAAAGGAATTATAAGCCTAACCCCATGTACTTAGAAATCTGTGGATAAGAAGAGCTATATGGAAGTTAAGTGCTCACACATAAGTAGGCAGAGAATAGATGCCAAAGCTTGGGCCATTTCATTTCTACAAAGAGCATATTTATTAAATGCCTTCATTTGTCTTTTTAAAAGGTTTTCCTGTGAATAAGAGCTCCGGGGTGGACATAAGCCTATTGCATGAAAAGCCAATAACCAGCCCAGCCTCTCCATCTCGCAAATTCCTCGCTAGAAGGTAAACAAATTTGGATATATTATTCTCTGCTAAATGCACCACACACACACACGTAGTTAAAATAAATAGCACCAATTCAGCATGAAGCCAGACTGCTCTTTACTCCTCACCCAGCGAACTGCCGAGTAGGCAGATTTTGACACAAGATATACTGAAAGAGGGAACCACCTATTTGTAGAGAGCTGGAAGATCAATAGGAAAGGTTCAGCCGGGGTTTTTTGGAGAGGTGGATCTCCCCTGCAGGAGTTTTGCCCTAGATGCAACCTCCCAGCGTCGTGAGGAGGCTGCGAGCTGGGAGGGAGATTTCTTTCCATGCAGCCAAGCCCTGCCCCGCCGGAGGGAGCTCCGGCTTCTCCCNTGAAGGCCGCGGCGCCCCAGCGCCTCCGGGCCAGGGCTCCGCGGCGGGCGGGCAGCGGGTGGCCCTGCCTTGCCCCCACCCCGGTGGAGTAAAAACCTCCGTATCTTAACGCACGGCATCGGCAGAAGAATAAACTGATTACGAGTACCCAGTTAAATCTGCACCGATCTCCTCTTTGCAGGGGATTAAAGAGCGGTTTAATCAACTGAACGCTATAAATTCATTTTTAGTCATTGTTTTCACTCACTTTGCTCCAAAAGTGGGCAAAATGTGCTGATCACTGCAGCTCTACAGGTTGTGTGTATGTGGAGCAACACCTACTCACAAACATTAAGTTTCCCTGAACAGGACCCATGTCAGAGAATGGTAATTATTATGGAAAATAGGTTCTGAAGCAGGAAGTTTAGAAAAAAGGATTCCATTAACATAGGTTGTTTTCAGTCAGCCTACGTTAATGAAATGTTTAGTGTAGATGGCAGTCGACAGAAAACCCTCTGCGTTTAGCCTGTATCTTAGCGAGCAAAGACATTATTCGTGTAACTGCCCTAGGCAGGTCATCTCTGGTGGCAGGGAGGACCTTGAAGGGACCTGTTAGTTCAGACGCAATCGCTGACTGCAAACCAGACCGTGCCCCTGCCCAGGCATGGAGAAGGACAAAGCCAGAGTCCCCGCAGGGGCCACACGTCTCTCTGCAGAGAGGTCTTCCCTTACAGAATAAATCCCCTGAGCCCTAGAAGATTAAATATGACCTGGACAGGCATTACCAAAGAAAGGACATATGTGCAGCAAACTGGCCACCGTGTCCCCAGCTTCCCGTTCAGAGTGAAGGATGAGGTGTCGGTGCTGCAGGATCCCTGCCCAGGCGGGGATGGCGTAGCTCTGCTTGACAGGCAGCCCAGCCTGGGATCGAGCTGGCTGGGCCAACCTACTTGCAGTTAAACTGCAGAAAGCTCTCTTTCTGCAAGAAAGAGGAAGAAGAGCAGGTTTTTTAACTGAAGGCAGGGTATAAGGCACAGCGTTCTTTTTAAGAAGATTGTTTACAGCTTTACGGGGCAAAGTAAAAAAGAGGAAAATGAAAATTGGAGAGATAAGTCCAGACAGCTCAGCTTACCAAAGTTGTGAACAGTAATTACTGGAATTACTGAGAGTTAAACCCCTGTTCTTTGTGCTCAACTACCACATTCACAAAGGCTGGGCTGATTTCTGCTCCGAGCGATCAGTTGCAAGGATTATGGAGCTGTTCTGTCACAGAAGATGGCAAATGTATAAAACATGAGCACTCGCGCGTGCAGTGAAGAGAGCCAGAGCTGCGTATGCGCTGCACCTTAGAGGGCGCAGCCCACCAGTCTGAAGAAAATGGTGGGGTCCATTACTCTTGTCTTGATGCGTGCGTGTTTATATGCAACTCTAATTCACAGTAATGGAAGGTAGGTGCAGAACCCCCGTGGGCCCCGGAGGGAATAGCCCCTCAGCTGTAATGGACAAGCATCAGACAAAGTAGAAATAAGACAGATTGCACTGTTCTCCTGAACAATGCAATTACTGAGAAAGCAAAGCTCCCGTGTGTTTGAGCGGCGGAGTCAAACAAAGTCCTCAGAGCATGACAGAAAAAAACCCACCAATAAAACCTCTCAAACAATAAATCACAACAGTGTTGCACGTGCTGTTTCAAAAGATGAGGAGAGCTACTTGCAGATAAAATATGGCTGTATTTAGAGATTAGAAGTGGAGAGTGTTGCTATATTGTGAACGACTCCAGACTCATCTCCTTGTGGGTTGAGGGCTCCCTCTGATGCATCAGTAGTGACAGTAAGGGGACGATATAAAGGAAAGACCACCCCATGTCTAACCCTTTCTTAGCTACTGGTAAAGTAGATAATATAAAGGTTCAGAGTAAAAGCTTGTCTTTGAATTGTCCTCAGCTTTCATTTGCGTGTGATCTAGATTCTAATTTTGCACCTAGTCCTGAAGCCTGCACGCTCACTTGCGGGAAGCAAAAGTGGGTGAGGGACACGTCAGTGGGCAGCACACACAAGTAAGGACAGCACGAGGCTCCCATAATCAACTGATTTTGCAACTGAAGTTGCTCCATTATCAACTGATTCACATGCCTGCTGAGGGCATACAGCTACGATCTGATCGGACAGAAAGCCACGTGGTAAAGGAGCACCAGCGTGTTAAGGAGATGACTGAGGAACACACTTCCCAGGGTCATAATTCCTCCTGCTCCAGGCACATTTGCACTGTGAGTGCATGAACTCCATATGGGGGAGCATTAGTAGGGAGTGAAGGGAGCCTGTCTCTTGACTAGCATATAAAACTTTGCAGGACTCTGCTAACAGGCAGGGATAGTGCTGTGTTCCTAGCCCTTCGTAAATCCCTGCCTGTATAGCCCATCACCACAAAATGTGATAGTAAAAGCGGCTGAATTGGGTCTATGCTCTGACTTCCACTGTTGCTACCAGTGATAATGAGTTATGAGTCCGCAGTTGGCAGCAATAGATATTCTCTTCAAGAGTTCATCTAAACAAAGCCACCTGTTAAAAACTGTTTGCCAGCCTCGTTCACAAGTACAAGACATCCAGTGTTACAAAATCAGCGCTCTTGAATGTGATCTTATCCACAGCCAGTTTTGACAGCGGAGTTTTGTGTTTACACGTTTAATTATAGCTGTGAAAACAGTGACTCACGTTCATGCAAGAAATCCCGCAGGTGCCTCTTTCCATAAGAAATGTTCCCATTTCATGCACGGCTGCTCTGCAGTCCGCAGGGGCGGCTGACGGAGATTTGTTGCTAATGCAAATGACTCACTGATGGGAATTCTCCAAACCGCCAGAAAATGTGTATGCAATTTCATCCTTATTTTGATCCAGTTACCTGCAGAAGTGGCTTTCTGTTACATTCTGCATCTCCTGAGAGTCAAAAGGATCATAACGCTTTTGCCATAAGTTCAGTGCATTGAGCAGCCTCACGGGCTAGGGCAGAGCAAGCAACCACCAGGCAGAGGCCTGATGTCCTGAGCTGTTAGATCACGGCTCTGCCTCCTACTGTGGACCCAATAATGCTTTCTCTTTAGCCGGTGTAAATCCAAAGAGCCTCATCTGGGAATTGTGATGGTTTATGCCTGCTGCAGAACTAGTTGTGTCTGGAGGAGAGGGGTTGCTGGCCACTCCTGTGTAATCTCAGTATTTTCTGTAGAATCTGCATTGATTTCCACTGATGTTGGCAGTACCCTTCCCAGGAAACAGGCAGGGTTGGATTCGGAGCTTGACACCAGTCTTTGCAAACAGAAGTAGGCATTTCTCAAGAGCCAAAGGAAACAGTGGCATTGGCTAAAAAACTAACACAACACAAATGCAGAGACAATACTCAGCACATTTGCCCAACAAATATTAGAACTGCTTTTTAAGAAATCCCTGTTACCTCTTCTCTTTCTCTCATCCACCTTTTCTCCCACTTTCTGAAGACTACACCCAAGGCATGTTAGTGGAAGCTGTCCTAATCGTTTTAGCAGTTTCTAGGTCATGAAAAACAAAGAAAAGCTTATTAATGAGAAAAATGAAATGAGATTTCCCTAAGCTGATTGCTGATAAAAAAAGAATTTCCACGTTCATTTTTCTGTATAAAAAAGAAAACATCTGTCACCATTTCAATGTCTCAGTGTCCCTGCCTGTGTTTCAGCTGAAGCTTGATCAATAAATGCCCATTTTCACACCTTCCTTCCTGATCTTTTTAGTTAAGCTCAGATAGTTACAGATAAAAAACAAGTAAAACCAGTTAGCTGAGATCTTCATCAGGACTGTGGGACCTGGTGCTGACACTGTTTTGTAATATTAAAATATATATAGCAAGTCTTAGCTGGGCTGTAGCCATGCTCAGCACATGTCCCAGAAACGCTGGAACAGAGATCAGTACTTTGTGTTTCTAAAAAGATTTCAGAAAACTTTGCCAAGGTTCAGAGCTAGATTGTGCAACCAAGTCCTAACAATGGCACAGATTGTACAGTGCAGCCCTCATAAATTAAGCTTCAAACTGCAAGGTTGTTGGTTCTATTTTCCACCAGGTTGAAAAATATCCAGCTCTTTCAGAGCAGTATTTAGAGTAGGTAAAGACGAGTGGTGTTAGCTTTCCTGACAACATCAAGGTAAAAGAAAGGGGATTTTGTGCATTGGCAGGTATGACTTTTCAGTGAGTTTTTTGTTTCCATTTAACAAAAATTAATAAATGATAGCTTTTTTAAAATGAAATAACCATTTTTTAGTGCAAAAGATTGCTTGTACTCATGCGCACTCTCAAAAACTCTGAGTAATTGTTGTTACCTTGACACAGTCCGCAGAGAGAACTCACCGCTCAGAAGAATCACTACCCGCGTGAGACCATTTTCAAAGTTCAGAATCAAGAGGAAATTGCCAACCAGTCTGCCGGAGAGAGCCTGAGGACCCCGGGCAGCCTCAGGTTGCAGCCTTCTGCCCCTCTGAGCCCTGGAGCTGAGACTCAAGACAACTTTGAGCAGGACTTTGGTAAGGTGGCATTTCCCAAAGTGTCAGAGCATGGTGGTTACTCAGTGCCCTCCCAAGGTGGTACTTATGATATTGCAAAAGAGTGAAGAGTCCTTCATTGCAAGAGAATTCTTGCTAATGGTTCTGACTAGGACTGAAATAACTTTTAGGGTGAGGGGGATTTTCAAATAGCTGGTTCGCGTTCCAGATTCCAAAGGTGAAGAATGAATATATGAAAAAAATGCCCCCTCAACCTTCATGTCCAATTTAACAGATACATCACCCTAAAAAATACACTAGAAATGCTTTGCCTTTTCCATGCAGTGCTGGGCTGTCTCACAGGTGTGAATTCAGCAGAGCATCACCTCACAGGTTGCTCGTGTGCTGAGTGACACAGCGACAGCTACAGATGGCCCCCGATGGAACAAACCCCATTCAGACCAGAGCCATTTTCAGCACCTTGCAGCTTCATCTGAAGATCTCAAGGAGCTTTGCAATTAATTCTTCATAATTACCACATCAGATAAGCGTGAGATATTATCCTACTCGTACAGCAAGAGACATCAAGGCACGGAACATTTACAGGGGTTAGCAAAGGATGCAGGCTGAATGGAGACATCTGCTCAAGGATCCTGCAGGGCTGGCCAAGGCAAGGGTGGGCTGCAGGACATCGCCACTTCTGCTCAGGAAAAATGTTTGTGTAGAAACAAGGGCAAGTTTGTGGCCGAAAGGGTTAAATGGCAAACAGTAGCGTGCAGGCCACTCTGTCTGAAGAGATCTCTGCTTGCTTCCACCAAACAGTAGCAGATGGTGCATTGTTTTAAGGGCTTTTCCGAGACAAAAGAACAAGATCAGATAACCTTTCCTGAAAGAGGGTACTTACAAATAGCCTTTGCTCTTATTAAGGATTCTTCATTGTTTTCCCCACAAAATTTTATACGTAATATTGGATTTTGAGGTGGTGGAGAAGCCAGCATTGTTTACTATGCTTCTCCCCACCCCCCAGGGACTAGGAGGGCATCTTACATGATTGGACAGTAAGTCCGTTGTCTGAATTGTTTACCAAAAGTGAAAGACATTGTATTTATTTAATATTAATAGCTAAGGGCCCCAATTCCGGAAGCTATCTGGCAAAAAGACCCTGCCATCCACTATTCACCGCATGAACAATAGGAACTGCTGCCTGGTGTCTGTGCCAGGAGAAACCTTTTCCTTCTCTGAGCATTTGCAGGAGCTGGCAGTGTTTGAGTGACCTCAAGCCCAAGGTTTCACTGTAAGCCAGCAGTTCCACCAAGGGCCATGTTGCTGCAGATGAGACACAGAACCATCACTCTGAAGACAATGTGGGTTTGAAATATGAGTCACAAGTGGATCTGTTCACCACTCCTGTCAGGAAAAGGGCATTCAGACACAAGGCTGTATTGTCCGCTGTAATGCGTCACACCAGCAGTTGATTCTGTTCCCTTTCACAGAACACAGAAGTCACCATGCACATGCAGCACAATGATGTGTAATTATACAACTGCTGCAAAATACAAATATTTACCTTTTAAAGATACATGCATCACCTAACCGCTAATTCCTACACCAAAGACATGCGAAATTTTCTGTAGTAAACATACTTGGCAAAATAACAAATTTCATTTTCAAACGTAATAAAACACAGTATAAGAATCAGATATTCACAAAATACTTGTAACTATTTACTGCCTAGAGTAAGACAGTGAACCTTTTCTGAACAGTTGAATAACCAAGTGAGCTGATGAGGAAGTGGTTTGCACATTCTGCTTATCTCAGAGACATCACTACATAAAATCTTTCCATCATTCCTGCCAGAACGCCAGGTCTCTTCCACAGGGAGCTGAAGAGATGGGCTATACTTTCCTTGATAGTGCAGCACACCCTCTGAATACAGCCCACAGTACCCAAGTTTCTGTATCGCTATTAAATAAGGGAACTGGGTGATTTAAAAACATTTTGCCTGTGCGCCTTCCTACAGCCTTGCAATTGGACTATGAGCCAGATTGGACTAAATGAGCCAGAAAGCTCATTTCATCAGGCCAGACTCTTAGTTTTATCTTTTTTGTGTTTGAGAGACAACAAGGTTTAAGCTGAAATTAATTGTTAAAAAAGTATTTTCTAAATGTTGAAGTTTAAGCATAGCTACTGGTTTAAAGTAATTAGCATTAGGAAAGCAAATGGCATGCTCTCCGTTATTCTTAAAATGCAGAATTTTAACCTGGATTACAAAGAAAACACATTCATACCGAACATCTTTCACCTTAACTGTTGATTGATGTATTTTCTCATATCACTAGAGGGAGCTGCCTTCTTGCTTGTAGCAGAGAGAGAAATTATTAAATTGGTGGAATCGGCAAAGAAGTGTAACAGCGTGGTTTCAGCTAATTGTCCTCTGATTGATAGTTTTGAGATAAGACAGCTCTTCATGTTTTGCTTCAAAATCCTACACTGCCTTTTGTATTTTACAAAGCTTCTCCTGGTGAAGCTTCAGTGAGCTCCATCAGCAGCCTCCAAACATCTCTAAAGTAGTCTGCAATGACGG
Source organism: Balaeniceps rex (assembly GCA_013401315.1). Classification (NCBI taxonomy): domain Eukaryota; kingdom Metazoa; phylum Chordata; class Aves; order Pelecaniformes; family Balaenicipitidae; genus Balaeniceps; species Balaeniceps rex. The sequence continues at coordinate 16,130 of VYZW01034120.1, read as the reverse complement.
CAGCATAGCATGCTTGACTCGGTGACAGGCAACACGAGAATTGCTCTTGAGACTTGCTCTCACTTCCTTTGATACCAGTTTTCGCCCTCTGAACTAGTTTCTTGCCATACCCTCCGAGACTGTATTTGCACTGCTTATTAGCTGGCTGATAAATCATCCTATAGCCTGTGTGTGCACAAGAAGTCAGGACTTTGTCCCTCTCCGTGCTACTACTCCATAGTGTGCTGTTACTTGTAAACTACCACTGCAAAGCATGTGGACACACATGTGCATTGCTTGCTCTGTGCCGTCCAGTGTTGCTTCGCCATACCGGTTGGGGCTTTGGTGTCCATATTGCAAGTGTAGTGGGTTGAGGGAATTTAGTATAACTGATGAGAAATAGAAGGAATGTTCCATGGAAATTCAGGGTTCTGGTTAGGTCCAGATTCGGGCCCAGCTCTCTCTTGCTAGCCTGTGGCAAGAGCTGCTCTGCTGCTCTGTGTGTGACGTGCCGCACGTGGAAGGGTCAGCAGCAGGGTGAGGTATTGCCATGTGCTGCAACATCTGGCTGGAAGCTGAACTCTGGCCAACCCTCCGCACTAGAGGATTTAGCTATAAACACAAAATATGCAGAGGACAGGAGCAGCACAGGCCACATTAATCCCCTTGTTTAGCAAGCAGCTACTCTTCAGTGACAAGTGGGATACCAGACGTATTTATAGAGGAGAGAAGAAACTGATTCAGCAGGCGTGGAAATAGAGATTCTCCAAGGTACTCAAGAATGCAGATGAGCCCACTGATTTTCCTGTGTAAACAAGTATAGCCTTCAAGTTTAGAGTCTCTTGCTTAGGGATTGCTCTTGGCTCACCGGTCTTGCTGAAGAAGGGCCAAACAGCCGTCCTGTTTGCCTGTGCTGCGTATCTCAGCTGTGAGCAGGAGTTAGCAAACCTCTTTTCTGTACCTCCATTTACCTGTCATCACTACAGCTCAGTTCCTGCACACGAGCAAAGTACTGAAACGCCTGGGTAGTATTTCACCCGTCCCTTCCCTTACCTGAAGAGCATCCTAAAACAATAAAGCAATTGAGCTAGCACAGTAATTTTGGAGAGGGGAAGGATTGCCCTGGCCTGGGTATCAAATGGCTCAGTTCCATTCCACAGCAGCATTTCAGGACTCTTTACACCCCATCTTCATACACCTCCAGGCAATAATGTAGTCAAAGTTGTGCTTACATCTAAAGTTGCAAGTATGTATTTTTGTAATAACTGGTTTGGACTGATTGCTGACATGGGCAGAAAGAGAAAAAGCTGTCCTTGAATAAAGCAGCAGTAAGTGCTTCTGCCTAGCTTCAAGTGATTAGAAAAATGAGACTTTTAGCCCAGCTTTTTTAATTATATGTCACAGAGATTCTACAGGGCTTCACTGAGATTCTGCAGGTGCAGCGGAAAGTGATTTAATAAATAGCATTTTTTTAAAAAGACTGAGTGTATGTGCATTGAAGCTATCTGGGTATGCAGTAAAATGCCATTCATCATAATGTAAGAGGACGTGAAGTTTAGCCAGTTGGTATTTTCTTTAACACAGGATGTTGCAACACAAGAAATGCATCTGGAAATAGCCACAATTAGGAAAATTATGTTCAAAAGGAGAGCAAACAGATCAGAACAAACTTTTTGTTCACGTTGAGATCAATACCATTGGTCAGGCTTTGAGCAGAACAACAATAGCATTGTTCAGTTTGAGGCACAAATTGAAAATACTTGCCAGCTTTAAACTATATCCTAATAGATTACCATACTTCAGAATGGCCCAGATATTAGTATTAAAAGCTACTCAGACAACTTAGCACCAATACATTTAGCTTGTAAATTTTTTTTTATAAAATGACCTTATCTGTTGGTATTGAAGGAGGCATCCTCATCTAGCTTTCAAAGGTGATGAGCTGTCTGTATACCTGGTGAAGAACTGTTCACTTGTCTTTTTTCTATTACGTTGCTTAAAACCAGTAATAAAACTTCCCTGTAGAAACAACAGCTCTTTCACCCACAGGATTTTCCTAAATATACCATTTCACAAAATCATCTCTGGTAACTATAAGCACTAAAGAGGCTGAATCAGTCCTCAAAATTAGAAAGATTGGAGTAAAACCAAAAATCTTTTTAAAAGGATGAACTCTTCATTGGGCAGGTGATTTCTAGGTAATTCAGTATGATTTTGCCTTTTCAAACAACCCTCCGGAACCAGGAGATACGCATTACTGAAACAAAAGATGAGATTTTCATCCAGTCTTTTGAGTCTGAAAAGTATGGGGTTAAGAAAAGCCTCCTATAGTAACACTGTCAGGTAAATGAAATTTGCAATCAAGCTGTTTATAAAAACAGAGCAGCATTCTAATAGAACATCTGCATCAGGCTTGGAGCATTAACATTTTATTTCGCTCACATCCACGTAAACACAAAAAGCGTGCTGGCATGCAAAGAAGCCCACGTCTCTGCTCCTTCCATGTTAAAAATCCTTCAGTATTTAAAGCAAAACCAAACCTTGCGTGTTGTGGGCTTATCCTGAGGCATGGGGTAATTTGGATTCAGACAATCTGGATAGGGATACAGATTGAGTCTGAAGTTTCCAAGTCAAACCTATTTCTATTTATGACCCACACTTCAATTCATTTATGACTCTGGTTGCTGTGACAGTGGCAGAGCACAGAGTAAACATGCAACCTGTTTGCATAAGCTTAGCAATTCATCTAAGAAGCTCAAAGCAGCCAAGAACTTATCACTGGTAAACATTACATCACCTATACTGTAAAAGACAGACAGGAGAGTTACAATAAGGAAATAGGTGCACCTGGAACAAGAGTTGTTTTCCCCACTTAAAAGCAAAAGCTTTTTTTCACAGGTTTGTCTCCCCCTGTGACAAAAGAGAGAAATCAAGCCTGCACCTCCATATAGGGAGAAGCTGCAAGATGGAGAGGGCACATGCAATGATGCTAGAGTTCCCAAAGAGGTGACCAGGTTGAGAAATTTTCTTCTTTTGTAACTAGTGGGTCTGATCCTGTTGGTGCAGCAAAGGAGCAGTGGGAACAAGAGTGGCAATAACCCACGCTCTGGACTTTGGGCTTAGAATGAGAATTGCTCCCCAGTCCTTCTCTCCTGGAATAGGCCCTCTTGAATCCTACCTCTTCCCCCCTCCTCAGTACTTGCAGGACTTTATGCTAACAGATTTCTTGACAGGATGTAGGTAGTGACATTTTCCTTCTTCAAATATGGTAGAAGAAATAAATGTATGAAGAGAAGTTATTCCAGGAATGAAGGCAGATGTCAAATTTGGGAAGCTTCAAAAAATAGGCCCAGGGAGGATTCAAAAGGAAAATGCAGTCAGGAACAGTGTACACACACCCATTTCCCCTTTTGGTGATCCCTTGTTTAAGTCTACCTATTAGGACACAGGCATGTTTTGAGAAGTACAGTCAGGCCTGAAATGCAGCAAAGAATGCTGAGAAGCAGATGCCCTGGAACCCCATTGAAAATATCATGATACTGTTAGATTATTCACAAGGTATACTGACCTTAATGGTGACCCAGCAAGTCAGCCCTGCTAGCAAAACGCTTAGCAAATGCTTAAATCCCAAAGGATTTTGACAGTATAAAAACACATTTTCAGGGCAGCAGCTGGAATCTAAAGGAATCTGCTTCCACTGCCTCCCTCTGGTTAACTCTGATACTTTCTTGAGCTGGCACCTATTAAATGGAGCACAGATTTTTTAAATTAAGAAATGGTGACTGCTACCATCTATTTCCTAAGCTTCTGCAGGTGAGGGAGACCCTAGCTGCACAGAACTGGAAGAGAAATACAGGAGCCATCTGGACAATTTGGGGCAAACCTCCCTGCTACTGGCTCACAAACTGAAGGTACAGTAAGCAGCCTATGCAACAAGCAAAGAGCAATTCAAGTTCTGCTATCCCAGGTAAAAAGGTGCCAGCTGTCCCCAGATTCAGGTGTGTTTATGCTATAATCAGTTGGCATCAGCTGACTCTGCATCAGGTTTATAAACCCCATATAGCTGTAAAGGAGAGGTACCAGCCTTAGTTTGCTGTTTGGAGATCCTAGTCTAGCACTGGTGGGCAAGAGTGCATTGCTCTGCTGCAGCCAAAGCAAGTTTTGTACTGCCTTCCAAAGACAGCGGGATGCGGCAGGAGTTGGCCGCGCAATACCTGCGCTGTCTTCTCTTGGAGCTTGCTAACCTTTGTCCCCCAGCTCCAAGTAATCATGTGATTTGGTTAAAAATATCATTTATAGTGTGTCATTTCCTAACTCAGGTCCATCAGCTCCAGCAGAAACAGCAGCTTACAGTGCTGAGGGAGAAAGCAAAGCTAGAGGTTCAAGAAAGCCAGGGGTTTTTGAGTGACCTGCTTCAGCACAATTCAGAGGTAAGTTATTATTTCAGATCCCATGTTGCCACTTCTGGATTCAGCAAAATGTTCTTCCAAACCCCGCTGTTCTTTTTCTCACTTAGAGTCCCTTAATCAAAAGGGGGTTTTAAACTGATAAAAACTGTAGAGCAGGGTAATTTTTTGGAAGTGCCCAGGTCTCTCGGCTAACGGAGTCCCTTAGGCTGTCATTTGGACTGTTGATCTGAAATCGCTTAGGTAGTGCAGCTTTTGGTGTCTGTGGCTGGTTTTAGCTGTAAAATCAAGAGAAGGGTTTTTAACTCCTCAGGAGATAATTACTGTGATACTTGCTCAGACATGAGAGCCTAGTGGGATGCTAATCTTGATCAAAAAGTATCCTTTCAAAAAAAAAAAAAATTAGCATGCTGTTTATTTGGTGTTTATCTTCCAGCCTCAGATTCTGAAGTCAGCTGGAACTGATGGACTTCAGTGTCTATTTGTTAGAATAAGAATTTAGCCCCATGTACATAAACACAAGCTCAGACCTCATGTGCAATTCTCATTACATCGTTGAGAGTATTTGCTTTGGAGGATACTTTAGCTCAATTAATGTCTCTCAATATGTTTGAACATCTCAGACAGAAGCGATCTCTGTATGTTGTTTTTTTTTTTTAAAGCCCTTAGGATGAACACAATACCCTGACTCCCACAAAAGCAGCTCTAAACACACAACGGTTTGTGAGCTGTTATTTTCACTGTGAGTAGTATCCAGCTCATTAGTTAATCTAACTCTTTAGGAATTATTGACATATGAAAAGCATTATCTACAATGAAGGGCTTTCCCAAGAGCATGAGGGAAGAAGGCTTAAAAGTTCTGCCTTTCAAATGGATCACTCAGGTCTACGGACAATTTCTGTGTTTGCAGGAGTGCAGTAGCTCCAAGGGCAGTTATTCTTCTGTGCCAAGATTGGACCACGCGGAGCAAATGTGGAGAGGATACCAATCGGAAGGTGACAACGCAGCTGGCAGGTACAGGAGGCAGTACACATCGTGGCACTCTGATGATTTAGTCTGTGGTTTGACTATATGAATGACTTGGGGCTCTAGAGCATTTGCACTGTGTTGTTTCTAAAATGGATGTTCATTTCGAGTCATGTAAGAACAGCTTACGTGGCCGTCATGTTATCTTTAAGACTTTGGCCTAACCATTTTATTCATTCAGATCTCTGCTGTAAAGTATCCATCTTTACAATACAGTCTTTCTACTCCAACTTGTGCACAAACCATAGTATAAAATATTGCATAAAAATGAGCACCATGCTACTTTGAAAAAGATTCAGCCTCCACAGAGGACTTTGCTATGGAAGCTAGGAATTGAAATAGTGTCTCTGACTGCAATAAGAAAATGTTTCCTCTCTTTCTTACCTTCAGTAGTCAAGAGATGCATTCACTGAAACAATCTGCATTGAAGACAGAAAGAGATCACAGTCCAGTGGATCCCAAAACAGTGGGAGAAAGAAAACCTCTGGGAGGAAGGGGTTCATATTGCTCAGTGCTTCAAGAAGGTGAACACTAAGTCAAAGGATTTGGTGGTATTGGGAAAACAACACCACTTTCTAGCATGGCATGAGAAATAGTGCAGCATCCAGGGGCTGGAACACGTTATCGCAAATTTCACTAATTTGATTTTGAAAATTTTGACCTGAATACTTATATTTATTATGCATGTTTAAACCATAGCGATCTCCCTTTGTACTCCTGACCCTTCCACAGAAAATAATCTTGGGAGTTCAAAGTTACTTACCCTATTTATAGGCCCCTTTTTTTCTTTTTACCTGTTTACCATGATTTCACTTGACAGTGAAGTTAGTGTTCATAACCTGCTCCTGTAAGTGAGCAGCTGTGGGGTGACTCTCCTCAGGCTCCTGCTGAGGCTGCCAAGTCTTTGCAAATGTGCCTTGAATTCAGGAATGGATGCTAACTCGTGTACTACAGGAACTGTTTTTGGAGTCTTTTTTTTTCCCTTCTGTTACAGAGAAATATTTTACTTACGGTGACTTTAAATCTTCTCCTTAGGATCCCTGCCGGCAGAGCACAGCGAGCTGCTGAACGACCATCAAACCTCGAATCTGTTGTCACCTCTGGTGAATCTGCCCCACGGGGAGACCTGTGCAGGGGACAACTCTGCAGAGAGCAGTGAACAGGCCAGCTCCGACAGCCAGGTAACACCAGCTCTCATACTAGTGTGTGGGATGTCTATTTTTTGGTGGGTTTTTTTGGGTTTTAGTCCCCATGTCAAACTTGTCACCTGCACGGCACTTCTCCAATAAACATGGCGTTCTGCTCTGTCCCCAGTGGAGCGAAGTCGGCCGGCATTACGGAGGCTCCAGCACCTTCTGCCGTTTCAGCTTGGTGATGGCGGAGCAGTGCCTGAGGGGAGAAGAGCTGCGAGCTCGACACCAGGCTGCACTCCTCAAGCTCCGCAAAAAAGCTCTCCGGGAGAAAGCCAGGGCTGAGCTGGCCTGGCTGGGCCACCAGAAACGGTGAGGGGGAGACATGTGGGCAGGACACCACAGGCCTGCCCTGACAGGGGCAGGTCCTTCAGCAGGAGGTGGAGGTGCCGCTGCCTGCTCAAAGGAAGAAAAACTGTCCTGGCTCAGGGGAAGAGAGCAAATATAAAATCCTTCTCTTACAGAGTAAGTGCAGGTAAAGCAGAAGGAGAGGAGCCTGCACAGTTTTATTCTCTCCAGAGCGCAGCTGAGCTCCCTACTGCAGCCTCCTTCAGGTGTGGTGTGAGCCCCTCCTCAGCGCTGACTGGGCTGAGGCGCTGTCAGGGACAGTGCAAGACCCCTGCTGTGAGGCGTCCCTCGGTGCCAACTGGGCTGAGGTGCTGTTGGGGACAGTGTGAGGCGTCCCTCAGTGCTGACTGGGCCAAGGTGCCGTTGGGGACAGCGTGAGACCCCCGCCCTGTGTGAGGCATCCCTCAGTGCTGACTGGGCTGAGGCACTGTCAGGGATGGTGCAAGTCCCTGGTGTGAGGCGTCCTTTGGCGCCGACTGGGCTGAGGTGCCATTGGGGACAGTGTGAGGCGTCCCTCAGTGCTGACTGGCTGGGGCACAGTGAGGTACCATTTGAGGCCCCTGGTGCATGGCGTCCCTTGCCAGTCGGTGCTGTGTACTGAGTGCTCAGGGAAGCCTGGTTGCCCTGGGAGAGGCCCAGGCGATACGACCCCAGGGCGGTGACATGTCTTCCAAGTCTAGCAGAACTTTCTGCAGAGCCTTCCATAGCTACCGCTGCTTTTACAGCTGCTTTGAGAGGAGCTTTGGTCCTACCCCTGGCATTGTTTTCTGAAGAGCATTAAATTCATGGCATTTAATTATCTGACAGTGATCCCCAATCCTTCTCTGGTCTCCAGCTGTCTGGAAAACGCGCAAGATAGTAAGGGAGCCTCTGCCATGGCTGCAAAGCAGTGCAAAATCCTAACGGAGCTGAAACAGGAGCAGGTAATGCTGCAGCAAGAAGAGCTGGATTTCATCTTATAAACAGTGGGAGGATGCAACACAGGGAGGTGTCTGGAACTGCTGGAGCAAGTAGGGTTTACTCTTAAAAAAAAAAAAAGTCACTGATGTCATTTCACATGCCTTATTCTGCTTTGCTTCCTACATTCAGTGAGGTATCTTTTTGTGCCAAAGTCAGCAGCCTGTAAATCTTGGAGAAAAGAAAACACCTTTTCTCTTCTTTTTTTTTTTCCCCCTGCTACTCCACTGTTATTGTGGACTTTTCTATTTGTGCCACAAAAAACAGGTCATATAATATAGGCTTCCACTGATTTATGCTTCTGATGTTGAAATATATTAAATTAATCTGACAGCTAATTTTATAGTCTCAGTTCTCCTGCTACTGAGAGGAATGCTGGGCTCATAATTACACTTGGTAATCAGAAAATTTCTGTCCTACTTGCTATGTAGTACAAGTCTCTCCTTCAAAGAATTCCTATGCAAACAGAGTACAAACCACAAGCATCCTGTAGTTTTCAATGACCTGAAGATAATTCATTTCCAAAGGTCTCACCCCTCAGAGACCCCATCTCCCAGGCAGTGAAATATCCCCTTACCTGTCATTAGTTTTCACAGGTAACCCCCAGTCAGCATTAGTGAAAAATAAAACTGCAAAAATTTCTCACAAAAAAAGGAACCAAACCTGCCTATTGAATTTTCAGGGTGTTTTGTGAGTAGTATTGCTTTATGTTAAGAAATACTATACACATTTTTAAATAGGTCTCTCTTCTCTTTGCTCTCTCATGTTGCTTTCTTTTTCTGCTTTGCATAGGCAGAAATCCAGCATCTGCAAAACATCTACAGGGCAGCCCATCAAGAAAGAAAGCTTTTACTAAAGCAGCAAAGAGAAATCTTAATGATGCAGCATTCAACAGCACAACTCCAGGAAAAGCTGCATAATTTGGCTGGGAAGCAAGAGGTTATTAAGTCACAGTCACTAGATGTCTCGGTGGGTTTTTTTTGAGTGGGTAATGACTGAAGTCAGAGCTGACACTACAGCTATGGAACCCAGGTGAAACCTTATGTATTACTATTTCCTTTTAGCTTACAAGGAGCCCAGCAACTGAAGAAGCAGTAAAGCTGAAGACAATGAGACTTACTTCTAGCCCGAAGTTTTACTCCTCCTCAGCAGAGTTTACAGCCCACCCAGAAAGTCCTGATCTGTCGGGGAATAGAGAGAGTTGTGTCCAGCTAAAGAATAAACAAAGCAAGAAACATGAGGGGTAAGTAAAATCCTTTCCACAGCGATAGCTGAAGATAAGAACCAATCCAATGGAGAAGATGGAAGCAGTTATGTCCTAGGTAATTGTGTGAGCTTTAAATGCTCCCAAGAGGGACTTTTGTAATGATAAGTTTTGAAAACCTCTGTGTTCAAGCAGTTGATGCATCAAGCTTACTGCTTATCATTCTGACCAATATTGCCTCACTGTTTGTGTGTCCTCCATATGTCCAGCCTACCATCTCATGTCCAAAACGGTAAGTTCCTCAGGGCAAGGACCAGCTTACTGCAAGGTATGTGAACAACATCAAGTAAATTAAGGTGTCTGGATCCATAGCTGGAGATCCTTTCTGTACCACTTACTAAATTCTTCAGGTAGAATACATTCATCACTTCAATATGTCAATAAGAAACAGTGTATTTATTTCAGATTTTTCCATTCCATTTCAGATTTTTCTATGTCCATCTTCCATTTTTAAAAAGAAGTACCCTTCTGTGCAGAGGGAAAGTGTTTTAAGTGAAATCTTGAATTTTACCAGAAAGTTGTTTTAGTCAGTATTTACACCAACTGTACTGTTTATCAGGACTGCTTCTGACATTAAAACAAACAAACAAACAAAACAAACAAACAAACAAAAAAACAAAAAACAAAAAAAACCAAACAAAAAACCAAAACAAATAAACAAAAAAACCACAACACCTCCTGGTGGTTACACGGAGTTACAGTATGATCTCAGCACTTCTGCATGTCACAAATATTAACCCCTTCAATATAACAAGCTAAATCTGAGCCTTAACCCTGAAATTTAGAGACCCTGTGTATATGTATATATCTGTCTGTGTCTATATACATGTATATGTAATCATGTAGCACTGTGATTTGGATTTATCATTAGAAGCTGGACAAGTCTGTTTCATGCTGAAAAAAGCCATGTTGGTCTGCCATCATAAGCTTATTGCACATGGAAGGGGCTGCACGGGGTAATAAACTATTTAATCCTGTGTGCAAAAGGTGGAGTAACATTTGTTCCCAAGGCAGTTGTGCTCTCATTAGAATGGCTCCATGCTCTCCCATGCAGTGTCACAATCCTCTGTGCTTTAAGAAAGCCAGTCCTTGCAGGCTTTATATATTAATCTAAAACTCTGCATTTTTGTGCAAGCAGGTAAACGTATTTCACTACTATTATCTGCACTATAAAATGTTAAGCAGTGTTATCTAAGTCTGTGGGACTGAGGTCTGTCACTGCAATGTTGGGAGCAAATGTAGCTTTGACATCAGGTCTGGGCCAGTTAATTTAGATAGCATTAATAACCAGGATATTTTTTAATGATGCCACAAAACTGCTAATGATAATTCACATTTTCATGATGGCTTTTAACTACAAACTCAAAACACTTTGCAACTCTATATTAATTAAACTTCAAAATACCCATACGGAATGAGTAGAAATGTATTGATTTAATTGGTGAAATTCACTCCTTTGTCATCCTCTGGCTCTAAGCCTGTGTATCACTTAACCCCTCAGAGCAGGTTTGTGTTTCACTTAGGATTTAAACACAGAAGGCTTTTCTCCTACATGGGGCTTAATTTTATGCTTAAACTGAAGTGTAGAGGTGTCATGTAAAATGCCCGCAGTCAGAGGTAATTCAGGAGTTCAGTCGGACTGTTCTGAGAAAGCATTGGCCTCCTGTTCCCCAGGTGCTGTATCCCCAGCATCCCCGTTTGCTTCCCGCTGAGCTTGGCAGATGAGGACCTAGCAGCATCCACTCTGCTCGGAACAGCAATCTTCCAAAGCAGGCTCAGATGAACAAAAATCTAGTTTGCTTCAGAAAAAAAGAAAACAAATGCAGTTAAAGACAAATATATGCCTATATGAATTTAAAAAACCCCTTTCATTCAGTGTTACCCAGACCTTTAGCAGACTGGTGAGTCATGTTTGTGCATTAACTTAAGTCCCCACAGGGAAAGGCTTTCAAATAAATCCCTGCATGGAACTGATCTATAATTCATGGTGTTATTGATTACAAGTCACAGAAATCTTTAAAAGGTTTCTTGGCTGTGCTTTCACTTCTTATTACTGACAAGCCTGCTCATAGGAGAACAGTGAATATTAGTGTCAGTCTAGAGCAGACAGGGCCTGGTGGAACCCGTAATGCACCCAAACTCTGGCTGCTGTGTGATTGTGTATAGATCTCTTACCTACATAAGAGTGCAGAGTGGTAATTATGCTATCTATCCACCAGTGCAGGTATGTTCATATTTTATACTGATCAGGAAGGTAGTTAATAAGCAGGGCTGTAAGGAGATGGAAAGGGTTGGGAAATACTTTTAAAAATGAAAGCAAACTGAAATAATATAGATTACCAACATGCAGAAAAAGCTGCTGGTTTGGAGTTGTATTAATGGATATTAAATACTAGAAACAAGGAATACAGAAACTCATAATTGTTATAAATGGACAAACTTTTAGCTAAGAATTGGGAATATATCTTCTGAATTGGGATACTTGTTTTGAAGTCCTTAAACATTTAGTGGTGTTGGATACTCTATTGGCCTGCTTTTTTTACATTAAAAAGAATTAAATAGGGATTTAGCTTCTAGACACTGTCATATTGTTAATTTTAATTTATTCAAGAATATATTTAACTTTTTAAACTGTTATTGTAGTTAAAAAAACCAAACACAACAACCCCCAAAAACCCCAACATGTAGATGACTTGTTTCTGAACAGAATAACTTTTTCAGCTGTGTATTCTAGAACTTGTACCACTAATGGAAAAGGCTATGAGTATGAATTGTGTTGCCTTGTGCTTTTGCAGTAAGGAGACTGTTTAGAAAGTTCAAAGTCACCATCACAATCAGTATCCGATGTCCCAAATGTCCATAAACTTGCGATGCTGTATTTAAACTGGAAAACTTGATGAGATCTGTTGGAATCTGATACAGTATCATTGATTGGAAATGGGGGAGGCATACAGGTTCAGAGTTTGACCCTGGTTTTGCCTTTTTAGTGCTGATGATTTCTTCAGTCTCCTCCTATTCTTGTCTATGAAGATTAGGAACCTGACTATATAAAATACAGTATCAAGTGAGAGGGAGGGGAATGGAGAAATAAATACACTATCCGAAGTGCTTCTGGCTTTACTAATTTGCTGGTTTATAAGGATATGTGCATGTGAGTGCTCTACAGGTACTATCAAGCACTACCAGAAGCATTCAATTCATACCTTTATTGACTTCATATGGATTTGTCATGATTAATTTGGGAACATGAAAACAACTCCCAATCATTAATCCCTTGTCTAACTGTTTACAGCTTTTCTACTGAGAACAAGAAAACACTAGTACGATACCAGAAGCAGTCAGAGGAGTCCCCAGGTTTGGAGCAGTCCCTCAGCGTGCAAGGTCCTGGTATGTCTGGAACGGTGGCCAAGAAAGCATGTGGTGCTACTAGTCAAACCACAGGCTCGGTCTTTATGATTAAAGATTGCATAAACACAGGTACCTGCTAAAGAAGACTTCTGTAGCAAACCATGTTTGTGGCCACTTAGTCAAACTGAATGACTTAGGGCAAAAGTTGAAGTCTCAGCTGTTCTTTGGAGCAGTTCAGATGATCTTTCAGAAGAGGACTGTCGAGCTAATTAGCCCATGAGAGAGAACTTGTGATGTTGATCTGTTCCTTGGTTACCTCCAGCGTGGGTTTTGGTACCAAGATCTGTTGGGGATTAGCAAAAAGAAGGTGTAACAAAGATGTAAGTTTTGTTGAGATAGCAGCTATGCATAGATGAAGAAAGAGAGAAAGAGTGTAGAAATTTCTGAAAGTGGGCTTTCCTGTTGCTACCATGTAACTGGATGATGCCTAAGGTGATGATTAGCTAAATAAGGTCATTGGTCCTTTTGGCTTCTGTTGGTGTGACAAGGAATGTGTAGGGCAAAACTAAGTTACTCAAACTATAAATATTTTTAAATAAGCCTTTTTGACTGAGCTAAACAAAAAGCTATAGTCAAGTTACTCACGAAAAAAATGCAGCATTGGAAACATTGTAACTTAATGTTGTACCTTTCAGAGCTTAATGCTCAGGATCGTGTTTTATTACCTCTGGAACATGCAAACTCACCTAGGATGGATGAACCTATATCCACACCCATTACAAGAGAAGGAAGAAAGTGTGCTTTTCCGGTAAGGATCACCTCTGGAATTCCATTTCTGCCTAAAGAAATGGTGCCACAGGTTATATTTGCCTTAAGATAGGACCAGCACAAGACTCATTTGGCAGTTATGAACATCACGTAGAAATCGGTCTTGTGTGTTGATCACATGTACTTCAGCTAAAGACTAAATTTTGACAAGGGCTGGTTTACCACAACTTTCCTGCCCCTTCCATTTTCTCTGTGGTGTTAATGAGTGATGATGTGTTTAAGCCATCTCCTGTGGGTAAGTGCTGTGCTGCTCCGGGAGAAACTAAACCTGTCCTTGGAGCNCCTGTCCTTGGAGCAGTAAACTATTATTTGCCCACAGCAGCTGCAGAGACTAGTCTCTTTCCTATTTCCTACACCAGTGACACAGCCCCAACATGGGTATATATGCATAGGAGTCCATATGCACTTACATATCTTAGTGTGACCATGTAGATTTAATCTCTGATCTCTTAATTATTTTTTGTGCCAGTCTGCCACCAGCAAAGTTCTTTTCTCTCAAGACACTAACTCTGTCTCTTAAATACTTACATCCTAGGAATCTGTGCTGGAGAGAAAGGCATTTGTTTCAAACCCAAAGATAGACCCTAAAGACAATGAAGATATTAATCCATGTGACGGCAAGTTCACAGTGAAAGGCTTGGGGATGCTTTCTACTTTGTGTAACTTATGCCTGGTTCAGGCAGAAAATACTCTTCAAGGAACTGGTAAATCATATTTAATGCTATTATGTCCAATCTGTTTCAACCACTTCAATCAAACTTTAATCCAGACAGAAAGAGAGACAATCTTCTCATTTATTACTTAAGTGTCTTGCTTACTATACCCAATATATAAATCACTGCTAGGCAAGATGGTGGAGATCTCTCAAAGGTTTATTATGAGATATGATTATACTGCTTCCTCAGAACAAAATCATAACTTATTCTGATTGTGTCATTAACAACTTACTCTCTTTTGAGGCATTTTTAAAATAATTTAAGGGTTTTCTTTTTAAAAGAACATAGATCAGTGGAAGATAGACTTCGACAGGACATGCTGGAGTTATTTTTGTTTCCAGGTTTTATCCTCCGTTCATATTTCTTGCTCTCAGTAGGACATATAAAAAAGAAAACTGGCTGTTTATAT
>VYZW01034115.1:0-35709 GCA_013401315.1 Balaeniceps rex | reverse complement strand
GTAAAAGTGGTTCTCTATGCTCATTAATTATCTCTTAAGTACTTAAGTGTGGGCTGAATGATGTGGAACAAGGCATACACATTCAATGTCTTGTTGGGGGAGCGCTAAGTGGGACCACTTAGAAATTCCCCCACCTCCCTTAGCTTAAATATTCTTTTCTCAACAAAGTCAGTCACCAACTTGTTCAACTCAAGACTCTTCTGAAGACTCCTCCTTTTGTGATGAGGACCTTTTGATCCAGATTCACTTTTCACAGGAGAGCAGCTTCACTGTTGTTTCAATAGAAATGATACTTTTAGCCTTCTACTTACTTTGTGGGGCTTTTGGTGCATACACTACAGTTTTAGCTCAGCTAATTCAAAGGGTAAGTCAACAGTGTTCCTATCCTAATCATTCCTTCCTCTCTGCTTTCAAATGTCTGTCTTGTGTAGATTTTGATCTTTACATTCTGGGGAAACTTACTTTTTTGTAGCGCTGAAAATATTCTGAATACATCACCAATAAATAAGAGTGGAAATTATATATGGAGGAGAATAGTGACCGTAGTTTATGGATAACATCTCAAAGCTGCTTTCAAAAGGCTAAAATTGAAAGACGGGCAATAATAAGCTAGGCTGTTCTCCTCTGTCAGTGTGTACAGAAACATGGACATCAAAAGAATCTTCTTTAATTGAAGTTGTTTTGAAATTAAGTCTCCCCAATGTTAATACCTGTAGGAATGAGGATTGCTTTTCAACCCATTTATACCTCTGGTAATGAAATCTAAGAATTTGCTGCCTGTAGGAGTGTTGGGAGGATAGGAAGATTTGATTGTCTTTCTTGAGACCATATTATGTTAATTTTTCTGCCTAGACTATGGAAGCACAAAAAGCAATAACTCACTTATATGAAGACAAAATTCTTAGGGTAGTTGTCATGGAAACGAAGTCGAAGCAGCTCCTTTTCCTTGAATAAATTCAATAGCCAGGCTAACAAAGATTGAACACAGAACTCATACACATGCTCTCACTGAACGGTACTGATAAGGGCAGCAGCAGTCTGTACCCAAACCTCCAAACGTCTGCCCATGCACGGGGGGAGCTGGGCCTATAATGCTCAGACTTTCCCAGAAGACTTAAAGAAGTGGCCTTGGGCTGATGTAGTGCGTGCTGGAGCAGGAGACAAGGACAGGGACATTACAAGACAGGCTGCTCTTCATCTGTATTGTATGTTGGCTTGATTCAAAGTTCAAGTTCATTAACCTTGGCAGACTTTGCCTTCCTCTCTGAATCAGAGAGACTTCAAGAGCTGTTCTGTTCATTGGTACAAACCTTGTTTGTGCTTACAAAACTGGGTAATTATATTTGAGAAATCAATGAGAAGCAAACCCAGAAGCTCCAGAGTATTGTTTTCTCTGTCCTAAAGGGTGCCTCAGCAAATGATGAGCTTGCTTTTTCTGTAGAGAAAAAGCCAGTAGCTTTCCAACCTCTGTGTGCACTTTTGTACTTGGAATACGGTATTTTAGTTCTGATGATTTATCATAATTCAGCTTTGTTTTAGCATTTAAGTACTTGTTTTATGGGTTTGCCTCTGTCGAGGAGGAAGAGTTTGCTAATACGTTTCAATCCTGGTAGCTGCAGGACAGCAGGGAGTAGAAGGAAGAGAACTTGGAGGAAGAGGGAAGGATTAGAAATTATTTTATTTTAGTGAACTCTTGGTAATTTGGTACTATTCACCTGTTGGGCCTGAGCCAAAGTGTATTTGAAGTCAATGGAAAGGCTCCTGCTTAAGCGTTAATGGGCTTTATGATGACCCTTTCCTATGTTACCATGAAACCATAAGGCTCTTCAGAGGTGTGGAGTTAGTCAGCTCTAAAGGAATATAATGTGTCTGAGTACCCTGAAATAAACTATGGGAACACATGACAAGCCACCAAACACGGCATTGCTTAATGCATGGATACAAAACATCTGAGGTGGCTAAACTGAAAGTATTGTGTGGCATTGTGCAACCTGAAAGTGTATTTTGTTCTTTCTTCCAAATGAATTGGCATCTGGTCTTGTGTTGCCTTAATGTCCCTTCATTACTCTTTTCACTTTATTAAATGTGAGAAGGGCAGGACTTACCCTTGTAAACGCTCGTGCAGATTGATTTTGGCTTGTGCAGAAATTTTACATTTGAGAAGCTTGACAGCAAGTACATTTTGTCAGCACTGCAACGTGTAGTCAGTACGTGTAAATGCCATGGAACAGCAGGCAGTACGATCAAAGTTCATTATCAGAGCAGCTGTAGCAGAGTTTATTTTATTTTGTTAATCTCAGTCATGAGATGTATTATCAGAGATTCACGTACATTTTATGTTGGGTGCAATGGGAAGCCTAGGATGATACACGAGCAAAAATTCTCCATATTTCTGTTGTTGCCTAATACGATATTCACTGGCTTATATCATAACACAAAACACACCAGTGCAAGCCAGTACAGCTGCAGAGCTAGTGTCACATGTTCAGAGAAGATTTTATTTAAATTTATAAATTTAAAAACAACTACAAGGCTGAATTCCTAATCCAATTTAAAAAAAAAAAAACCACAAAAAATTGAATTTGAATCTGAGTTGAATTTGCTTCAGTTGAACTCACGTAAGTAAATATCTGAAGAATCCAAGTTTTAAATGTGCTTGGCTGTTGCTGTTTGGTATCTATATGGCTGGTGGAGTCCATTCCTGCTTATTGTATGCCTTCCCTTTTTTTATTGGTGTCATTTTTTTAAATAATAATAATAAAAAAGCAATATGGGGACTTTTTTGTTTCTTGCTCCTGCTTCTTGTTGTTAATTTTGTGATTATTGATCTGATCTTATTCTGGAACTAGTGGGAAAGTTTCCCATTGCTTTCTCAGGGAGGATGTCTGTATTGTAGGCACCTCTGTGTGCTTCGGGGCGGGGGGGGGGGGAAGCTGTCTTTGTTTACTGGGTAAAACTGAGTTCTTGATCTCTCTTCATACCTTCCACATCTGTGTTGCAAAGGTAAATCCAAATACTAGAGCTGAATGAAACAATCTCCTTTGCTACAGAAATTTGAACAGCTGCACATGAAAGGATAAAAATGTTTTGTCAAGTTAATCTCATATGATTTACTGGCTAAGCCTAATCTGTTTGGAAGCAGCTATGAATATTCTAATACCTTTTGGAAATTACTGACTGGGATGACAGCAGCTGAAAAGCTGTGAGAGCTTTAGGATGGCTGCCTGCGGAACGCACACCTGCCTGCATGCCTGGAGCAGTTGCAGTCAGACTCTCGGAACAATGAAAATTCATTGTTATTTGTTGTAGCAATAAAAATAATGCTGTCTGCATTCCCAGGAACTTCTGGAAGAGTCAGCAAATATGTGGATGACATCTGCAACCTGTTAAGCAAATTTATGGTTTGCATTTGGGGAGTTAGTGCTGTCAAGAAAGGTGAGGCAGAAACCCCCAGGGAGGCCTATCCCAGCCCTGCAAACTGATGGCAGTGACAGATCATCCATGAACGTGGATTCTCTGTTGCCCTTTTTCACTGGGGAGATGCATGCTGCAGCCATGGGATAGGTGGGGCATTGCACCCACGGGTGTTTGGGCACCTACACTAACCTCACTGCTCTGATAAAGCTCCTAAAACTGACATGGGGCACCATGTAAATACAGAAGAGGGGCATATGTAAATGTATTGTATTATTTGTTTTTACTTAAAAAAGAAAAAGAAAAAGAATAAAAGAAGCAACTTTTGATGCAAAATTATCTTTTTGTAGAACTGTTGAGGCAATCTGCAGTTACGCCTGTCTGCTGAGTTCAGCATGCTGGCTGAATTACATGCTGAAGGTTGCTTAGGTGATATCTGCATAGGGTCACTGAATTTCTGTAAAATCCTATTGGTTATATTACAGAAGGCTGTTCCTGGTTATGCTTTTCCTCTTTGCAAAAACGGTAAACCAAAATGTTGGAGAGAAATGAGCTATCTCCGAAGTAGCTGTGTCCAGGAACTGTCGCAGAACATAAACCGCATGGTTACGAATTGTGTCGAGTTTGCAGTTAATTTTAGTGTTGTGCCACTGTCCGTTAAAAAATATATTGAGAAATTACCTGTACCATAAAGGCAGAAAGAGGTTAAATATATACAAATGTGCTTGTGTTCTTATGCAAGCACTATTTCTCCATTCCCATTTCTGGGGTTGCAGTACCTAACAGAAAACTGATAATGTGCCCAGGACTGCAGCAGCCCAGCAGCGGCCTGCCCTTCTCTCCCAGCCTGCTCAGGCAAAACTTCACCCCCAGCAGCTGGAGGAAAGGAGGGGAAATACAGGATCCGAGGGCCCAGCCTGCTGCCCATAGCTACAGGGGGATCATAAAGGTTTAGCTCAGAAGTGTTGTGTGTGTGGACATGACGACACGTCGATGGATGTGTCAGCATGAACCAGTAGACAGCGGATTTTGGTGTCACAAGAAAATAAGACTGCAAGACTACTTTCAGCGTGCATCTATTTTACTTTAAAATGAAAAGCTTGAATGTATTTTCTGTAATTCTGTTAACGTTTGAACACATGCTTAATTTTTGTCTGGTGAGGAGTTCCCTCAATTTTTAATGGTCCTGCCATACTGTATCCAGGTCAGCCCGCACCTGGCCTTGTGCGGGATGTCAGTGGAGAGCGGTGGTGCAGTTGTCTGTCAATGTGGGAGGGCCGAGAGAGTGAAGACTGTAGAGTCGGGTTCATAGTACAGGCACACCTGTAAAATCCTCCAACTTAAGCCAGTTGTGCCTGCTAATAGTTCTTGAACTGAGGGCAGCATTGATACTGCAAAGATGTTTGAACTCAGGATTTTGAATGCCTGAGCCTGGTGTGAAGCCCTCTTCAGTCATCTTGCTGACTTCAGATCAGCAGATCTAGGTCTTTAAATCTGACCTAGCAAAATGCAAATGTTACAAAAAACTTTCAAGGAAAAGAATGATTTTTCTTTCTTTTTCTTTTTTTTTTTTTTTTTTTTTTTTTTTTTTTTTTTGGCTAGATAGCTGTGGGATACAGCTTAATGACATTTAAAAATTCATTTTCCTTATGTATTTATGGTATGTTATAAATGAGTCTTACTCTTCCTAGTAATCACTGAATGCTGTTAACAGTACAGGCTTGTTTGGCAGTGCTGAAAATTTATGGCAGTAATTCTAAATGCAGGCAATTTATACATTGCCAGAAGAAAGGAAATATTCTTCCTATTTCATCTTAGTTTTTATAACTCTAACTGCTAGCATATTCTACAGGAGATCTCATAAAACTTTGCAAATACATTCCCTAAATCCCATGTTTTAGCTATTTGTTTTTGCAGTCATTATTCTTTACAAGTTTTATGTTATTTTGAAAATACTGCCATTTTTGCAAATGTAACTTTTTAATTTTTTAATTGAGACCTAATTTGAATTGAGGATTTCAGCAAGGGGACTTGTAACAGTGAAAAGTGATAGATTCTGTTAAATGCAGCTGTTGCTAGTACATACCAGAGGAAAAAAACTAAATTACTCAACACACCATATCGAGATCTAAATAGTCTGTGTCAGTCCAGGAGAGAAACTGAGGTGTCACTGTGGGCCACTCAGTGTGCAGCTGCAATCAAAAAAGCAAGAGCAATTCTCCCCTGCATGAGAAATCTGACAAATAATGACCTAGCTGGGAAGCTGGTACGGAGCTTGGCCGAGCCATCCTGCCCAGTCTGCTGCACAGTGAGCTGCAGTTGTTCCCCTCTCTCTGAATTTGTTGTAGAACTGGGGGAGGTTTGGGGAGGAGGGAACAGTTACATAAAGAGACATTTAAAAAGCTAATTCCTTTATGGAAATTGATAAGGTAATTGATAATTGATTCAGTTTTTTTTTTTTAATTAAAACGTTTCTCCTTTTTACCTTTTAGTACTACTGAATACATTTTTCCAGGCATTCAAGAAATTCTGACATGGCAAAAGGAATTAATTCTCACCCACATCACAGGACTCATTGTCATGAGGGTTAACTGGAATCCAAAAATCCAGAGTGGACTGGAAATCTACATAAGTGCAGCACTATTTAATCTACCAAAGTCTTTGGAAAAAATAAAAAACTCCTGCTCTAGAGTTCAAGCTCATTTTTTACCTAATGAGAGTTGGGAACTGACCTCTTGTAGACCTGATTATCTGTTTCTAAATCTTCCCTGGAGCATCAGGTAGAGCTCAGCCACAGGAGCACCCTGTCTGACAGTGTGGTACAGCACCTGATCAGGAATTGATCAGGAATCACTTGTCTCACCTTCTGTAAACGGCCTTGGTGAAAGGGGAAGAAATCTTTTGTAAGAAGCAATGGTGTAGGTCCCTGGATATCTGAGCTTGGTTCTTTGCTGTGCTGCACTTTTCTTGCATTAATATGGGAAAGTCACTTGGACTTATTTCTAGTAGGGGCTGTTGAGCTCTAAGGCTTGCATTAAACCATGAAACTTTTAACTATTATACTGGAGTTACCTAGTATGCTAATGCAATGGTTTGTCTATATTGATTACATGAGTAACAGAGAGCAATTAAACTCCTGAATTAGCCACCTCAGTTAATTGCCAAAGGTAATTTGAAAGATGGATCAGGGCCTAATGTAATATAAAAGGAGAAAGACTGCAGATTGAGCTAAATCAGCTTAGCTGAGATCAATGTGTTCTCTGGCTTGTGGTGGGAGGGACAAAACAGTAACATGAGTTTGCTTTGGTTTTGTGCCTGGCTCTCCCAGAAAGAGTATCTGGTAAACCCAATGCTTTTTATTTTTCAGGGGGAAGCTAACAACAGAGAGCAAAGCAGACCTGATATCATTTTCCTTTTGTTCCATCTTTTCACAAATCTTCTTTTAATGCTTATGTAGTCTGGAGGTTCAGGAAAAAAATAAAATACCAACAGTGACTTATATTAATCAAATAGTCATCGAGTCATCAAATTAGTCATCAAGTCTCATGTCCTGTCTCATGTCCTTTGAACAGGACAGGAAGGTAGGTCCTCGAGCTCTCCTGCATTAGACAGTCCTCTGTAAACACAGAACGTCCCTTAAATTGTAGCCTTTTATAGCTTTTAATACTGGTATTTGCGCTGTCAGTCTGAAGTGTCAGACTTCGAGCTGGGAGAATCCAGCTTTGGATGTCAGCTCTGACATGGTAACTACAACTGGATGTAGCACTTGCCCTCCATTTCTCTAGTCACTTTTGAAATGTTGTGGCATCAGTTACAGCTGTCAGCTGGAGTAATTCAGAGTCTTTCCTGCTAAATCCCATTAAATCACGGGCTCTGTCCTGGCTTGCCTTTGCTCCAGATCTGTCTGTTTACAGGGTGGCTGAATGTGTCTGACGAAAGAAAAAAAATAGAAATGTTTCTGTTTCACAGAGATTCATATTGTGGCTATGAAAATATTCTGTTCAATTTGAGACTGGAAACTGAATTCAGAAAGTGGGAATTGCTGTATAATTAATGATGGATTTTTGTGTTCATAAACACAATCTATTGCAGGCATATAAGGGTGGGGGTTTTTTCTGCCCACCTTGTGAAGATTGTTAGAAAGCTGTGTGTTTTTCAACCAGCAACAAGACAAAAGATCTTTCAGAGATTTCTGGAGGGATGTGGGAAAGGAGAGGTGAGGGTCTGTCGGTCAGGGCAAGGAGAGACAAATTGGCATCCCTGCTCTGCCTGGTTGTCACCCCAAACTGGCAGCCCCATCTTCCCTGGGCTTTCATAGAGTAGAGTTGAACCTGGTACTGGGGAGAGGATCTATATCAATATTTTATATACTTCTGGGGAAAAAAAGAAAGTGTTGGGAAAACTTCTGTTTGGGTCATATCAGTGTTCTTTGAGAAAGATATTGCAAAATTCTTGGTTTGTCTGCTGTTCCACTTCAGGTGAAATATTTTGGGGCTGGTAGAAACAGTCGTGGCTTTTCCTGCTGTGCCAGGAAAAGGAAGCCATGGCTTTTCCTAGCTCTGCTTCTGACCCGTGTGAGTGGGAAACCTTTTAACCTGTTTGCAGGGCAAGCCCTGCGTCTGCAGAGGGTTTGCTGATTCCTGCCTTGCTCCTACGGGGCACAGGCTGTGAGGGAACAAGCAGGAGTGGCCTCTGTCTCTCTGAAGAGTCGTACTACAGGATTTTATTTTAAGGCTCAGTAAAGATCAGAATAGTTCACTGAAAACCTAAAAGACATTAAAACTATAAAAATGAATACAATGCATTCTCTGAGTCAATAGAGACTTGTATTCATTTGCCAGGTAGTTTTAGTGATGGCTGTTAAGTCGTTCTTCCTTTAACAAATCTTGCTTTGGCACTTGAGGTTACTTATTGCAGATTTTTTTTTAGTCTTATAAAATAGAGGCCGCTATT
This sequence comes from Balaeniceps rex, assembly GCA_013401315.1. Classification (NCBI taxonomy): domain Eukaryota; kingdom Metazoa; phylum Chordata; class Aves; order Pelecaniformes; family Balaenicipitidae; genus Balaeniceps; species Balaeniceps rex. The sequence continues at coordinate 27,342 of VYZW01034115.1, read as the reverse complement.
TAGAAAGTACTCTGCTAGCAGTAAGATTTGCTGTGCATAGTAACTTCTCACCTGGCCTGTCCTGCATGCTCACACCAAGACCTCCAGCTGCTCCAGAAGTCAGCTCTACAGGGCTGATCTGCATCACTTTTGGATGTTAGCTGTGATTATGGGATGTAAGGGCTTGCTGAAGTAACTGTGGAAGAAACTGTTGTGAAGTCTTGAGCATGATCTGTTCACAACATTACTGTTGTTACAACATATTTGTAATAACATGTTAACAACAGCTTCTCATTGCAAACTAGGCTGAAGGTGCCTTCGTTTTTAGCGGGCGTGTTGAGGTGCCAGGCTGACACACTTTTACAAATAAGGTCATCACAATGTGTCACAACTCGGGCACTCTAGAGCACAATCATGTTTGACAATAATAGCTCAGTTTATTTTAGCCTATACTCAGGATCTTAAAGGACAGAGGTTGCTGGAAGGGACCTTGTTCTGTTTCCCAAAAGTAATTGCTGCCGCCACAGGGAAACACTGAGATGTGTTTACATGGCTAGGGACTGTGCGCTTATTCTGTTTTTTCCCAATGTTTCTATTTTCATGCGTCCGTGTGTACATAATTGATGTTTTAGCACTTTGCACTGCCTGCATGTATTTATCTCTTTGTTAATAAGACAAGTACTCCTAGACTCATAAAAAATAGCTGACATGAGCTAAATTGGGATGTTCTGACTAAAGACCTTAAGTAAATAAACAGACTTTAGTATGGGCAAGTAGTGCTAACTGTAATGACCTGGGGCTGTGTGCCATGGAACTGGAACAAAAGTCCAAACAAGCTAATATCATTATTTTGGTGGAAGTCTGCATCCAATTCGTTAGACTGATATATGACTAGTCATTAGTAACAGTTCTTTTCAACAGCTATGGTGGATAAAGGTTGATTAAAAATTAATGAGGTCCAGACCAATTGCATTGCCGTAGTGTCAGGCTTGAACTCGTTGTTTAAGTCTGTGGAGCTAAAATAAAAGCAGGCTTTAAATACCCTCTTGGGTTTTCCTATTTTATATGATTTATATATTTTTGCTCTCTGCCATGGAGGAGGAAGAACTTGCAAATACCTTGCCTTGCTGTAGATATCACCAATAAATTACACGGTTAAATAAGTTGTTAACAAAACAGATTGCCATGTCATACTGATGTTTGTGTGATGCATTTTTAGAAAATACATTTTGCTGATAATCCAGTAAATGTGGGACTTCATTAACTGGAGCTCTTGTTGCCCTAATTCCCTGGGAAGTCAGTGGCATTTGATTGGCACCTAATATGCCAATCAGTCATGACTTGAGTCGCCTGTCCTCTTGCCAACATCGGTGCTCGCATTTTGTTTTAGGAGCATGGCTCCACTATGAGAAGACCAATCTGTTAAAGCATGAGCATGTGGGTAATTTCACTGGTAGCGGTAACTGGAAGACTGAATGTAAATGCTGTCAGTGGAGGTTAGGTTGATTTCTATCATTATGTGGCTGAGGCCATTTACTGAAGCTAGAAACCAAGTTCTGAATTCCTCAGATAGTTGTTTAAATACTTGCAAAGATTTAGTTAATTTTAAATTGATGGTTTTCCCTGGTGCAAAGAGGTGCCTATTTACACAGGGAGAGGAGAGGTTAGAAGGAAAAGTTCTTAAGTAGAAACAGAAGAAACCCAACCCAAAATCTAGGCCATAAAATCAGTATGGAAATCTGTTTAAAAAAATAAAAAGGGGAGAGGAAGACATGGGCTGTGAATAGTAGTCAAGACCCACAATTACATTTTAGTTGCAAAAAATCTTGGAACAGCAGCCCTTTGGCATAGCTATACTCATTCCTCTGTTGTCTAATAGTCAAGGAGGATTGCAGGGCCCAGGCTGACAGCAAGGTTAGGAAGTCTTCCATATATTTTAAGATGAACAACAGCTGAACTTAAGCATTCCTAACAGGCTGTTCTAGGAGCTGTGCTCCATATAGTAAAGTGAAATGACTGTCGTAGCTGCTTCTGGCATGAGTAGTGACAATCTTCTGAACTCCAAGAACCTGAAAGCGGTTTAGGAAAAGGTCTAAGAAGTCTTGTGCCAATTTCAGTGTACTCTGTTATTGTGGAGTGCTAGGTCTTCCATGGCTGTTGCCTTTCTCTTTTGCTACCTTAGTAATTGTAGGACAAGCTGTAAATGAGCACCAGCATGCAATGATTCATGACCCTGATTCCAAAATATTTCAACATCAACAAGAATCACAATGTAAGTAAATTATATGGAGCTGTGGTCAAAGGGAACTTCAGAGGGATGCGTTTGGGAGAAGAGGTAGGGGCAGAATTGCTTGTTAAATTCCTAATTCCCAAATGATTTGGCTTGGCTGTCCCTGGAGGACTTTACACTGCTATGAAGCAGTGGCTTAAGATATAGTGTGAATACCCTTCCTGCTCCACTCCTCTAGGAGTATGGTACCCCTTCACCAGCCTCCTGGCTGGAGATGTTGACCCCACATCTGCAGCAGCTTTGTTCTGGCACTTTGCTATGGAGTGGAAGGACTGTTAGAGCCCATTTGCAGCTTTTCCCTTCTTTGTTGCTGGAACACGAAGACTGTAGCACTGTCCTGGCTCTGGAGAGAGGGAATGGTGGAGGAAGGCAGAGGCATGGAAAGACTGGGTTAGTTTGCATAGTGTAGCAGCTTGTGGGGTACCAAACTAATGTAAGTGACAATACCAGTGCAGAATCATGGTACCCTTCTAGTAGTTGCTTTTCTTCATCCTTGCAAGCTTTAGCAAAATCCAATTACTTTTCACCTAGGTGAATGATACTGGGCACACAATACTAGTCTGCTGTTCATTTCTGAAGGCAGCACAGGATGTTGTTAAGTTCTATAAAGCTTTAAATATGATGTATCTATATGCCCATCTCCCAAGCTGCCAGCAGCCATGGCGTGTCACTGTGTTTCAGGGGGTTCATCATGCTCTCAGGGACATGCTTCAGTTCAGCCCAGTCTTGTTGTGGTCTTGTGAGGTCTGGGGATCAGTGTACACTTCATCAGATCGGCCAGACCCCGAAGACCAAAGGTACTAATCATTTTATTAACAAATACTAACTCATTCAAATAACAATTTGTACTTCTTAGTAATTTTACAGCCCCCAATAAAATATCTTTGTTGCTTATCATTATATCTTCAATATGTTTAACTTCAGTTTAAATGTTCTGTGAAACAGCTGAACTTAAACCGGAAGATAGTCAGAGAAATCTGTAGTGACCATATGGTGTTATAAAATTACAAAAATGTGAGAGAGGGTTGAGCCAATTCCAACTGCCAAACTTGCTACTTGTTTCTAATAAACACTGAACTATCTGGCATCTGCTATCCCTCAGGTAATACCATCAAGAGTGGAAGTTTCCTTTTAATTGCATTGTTTGTGTCTCAGAGAGTCCAGGGAGATCATGCGATGTTTATCTAGATTTTCCATGCATACCAAATCAGCCATTTCAGGGACAACTTTGATATTCTCTCCAATTTTCTCTTCAATTAGGCTGAAGTTTCACTTGTCGCTTTTTGGAGTCATATTCTGTATGTCTTCAAAAGTGAATGTCCCAGCGGTTACTTTCAGTATGGTTTTTGATAGGATTGTTTCTTTTATTTTCACTGTTAATTAGTATTTTGTCAACAAAAACCTGGGTCAGTGCTTTCAAGGGAAACCTCAGATGAAAAGTGCAGAATGCTACAGATTTAGGGCTCCTTGGATCAGAGAAGGGTTTGGGAATCATGTTCTATTATTTGAACTAAAAGGAATTTAGTAGAGCAACAGTTGAGGGGTTTTCTGTGGAAAAGTTCTACTAAATGTAGTTGCCCCCCAAAACCAGCTGGAATCTATTAAAAAAATTGAGAAAATTCCTTATGCAATGACTAGGATTTTGTACAGTTACAGAAAAGTCCCTATAAAATCAAACAGGCAACGAAGCCCTTTCATCACTGGTCATTCTTCCATCAATAGCAAATTTTATTTTAACTCTACGTGTAGAATTGATTTGGTTTTGCTAAGTTCTATTGGGCTTTATTAGGAGAAGGAGCAACACCTGAACAGCTCTGCATTATTCTATATTCTGTTGACAAGTTAATGGCTGCGTGGACTTGAGCCTTTCCACTACCGCTTCCAGATCACTGGGTGGCACAGAGTGGATCTGGGTGGATGCTGCACCTAAAAAGCCTCAGCAGGGTGTAATTTCAGAGTAGCAGTGAGTCAGTATTTATCTGGGCCAGCTATGATATTACGATATATTGTATCACTATCAATTAATGGCATAACCGATAGTACATATGGACTTGTCTGCTACCAGCACAGTTGTTGAGTGTTGGTTGGTAATTATGGTATTAATGTATTCTTAGTCTGCACAAAAAATGGCACTGGATTTTAAGGCCTGAGTGTTATGCTGTAGACAATAAGATGTCTACAGGCAGATACACTGGTTTCCAAAAAACTGGTGGGCCACAATCTACCTAGTGTACTGATAAAAATGATGCAGGTGGCAAATAGACACATTCTGCTAATGTTAAAGCTCTTTTTAATATAAACTCTACTTTTCAATTCTTTCTTTTACTGTTGTACCATCTTCAGGAGCCACTGGCTTGAAAGTGCATAAGCTGAAATGTCAGACTGTGGAAGGGAATTTTGTATCCTTAGACCAGCTCCTGAGCTCTCATGCTTTGTGTACGAGATAATTAGGATCAATTGTGCTTGTCCTTCTTGGAATGGTCTTTCTGTGAATAGAGGATAATCTTGTCAACAGGACATTTCCTAGCAATGATCCAGAACAGAAATGAACTGTTGCCTTTAACAGTGTTAGGAAACATCTGGGACATGCTCCTGATTGAATTGGGAACTGACCCAGGAGCACAAGGATTTATGTGGCATAAAGAAGGATTTGCTGTGGCAGTGGTGAAATCTTTTGATTCTTGCATGAAGGCTGGGATTCGGTTCAGCTGAACTGAACGGCTGCAGGAGCCACTGCTGGAATGTGTGCAGAAAAAGCAACTACACAAAAGTGGAAGCCTGTCAGTTTGACAAATACTGGTGTACAGCTCATGTCACCCAGAAGCAGTAATTCCCCACGGTAAAGTGTATGTCTGATTGGCAAGGCCTCGAGATAATTTCCCCTCCTGGTTGAGGCTGTCTCTGGGGGCACTGGTATGAGCTGTCACAACCTCTTCCCGGGACTCTTCTTCTGAGGCCTGGACACATTCTTGCTTGATGCAAGTTGTCAAATTCCATTAACATCTCCTTAAGTATTTGAAATTTCCTGCTCATCTGCAATGTGTGAGAAGGTGTTAACGCCAGTTCTATGAGATATACTTTTTAGGACCTGACACACAGAGTGCTAGATCAAGAGAAAGTAATGTACGGCATTAGAAATATTTAAACTGGATTACTGAAGAGCACAGTGACACTTGGCAGGGAGAAACGCCATGTTGTAAGGTATCTGCTTTTGTCCAGCTGTTCTTGAGATGATAGCTTTTCATCAGGGAGAGAGGTATGTTCATGAACAAGACAGGATTGCTAACCTATTTACTCGTATGGATGTAATTATCGGAGAGGCTGTCCATATTTGTCACATGTAGACATGAAAAATGAAAGACATGGCTGAGCCTGAAGTGCAGGGCATTTTTGTGTCCTGAAGCCATGGAAAGTAAGGAGCCCTCTGCTTCAACAGGTGGATGAATAAAGGTGTGAACTGCTTACAAAGATTAACCTGTATTCCTGCAATGCTGGAAAGGGAGGCTCTCTGCCTCCAAGCATGATGAGATGTTATAACAGAGCAAACTTACTGGCATTCGTTTCCTGCCCAAAATTCCTCCAGCATCAACTTGCCTGGCACAGTGCTCTGAGCCCCCAGGCATGAACTGACTGATAAATCCACCTGCCTGGGACAGGGAGAAGTGGGTCATCGGGAGTCTGTTCTGTCATCTCCCCCTTCCCTAGGAATCATATGCTAATAAGGGAAACCAATGGTGCAAACTGAGGGCTTTGCTATGAAAATTGTTGTGCAGGGCTTGCTGCCTGACAGCGCTTGCAGTGCGGATGGCTCAGTGCCTGAGGAACGGGGCAGGAGGGTCTATCAGTGAAAGCAGGCAGCCCAATGGAGTGAACTTCTGAAATTCCCTGAAATTCTGAAATTCCCCCTAAAACAAGGGCTAAGGCCAGAACAAGACAGAGGCAGATATAGGACAGGGTAAGTAGGAAAGTATCATTAATTAAAGGCTACCTGGGAAGGTATCCAGTGAGCCCATAAGCTTGGGGCACATGGGAGTTGTTAGCTTTAAGGGGCAACTTCTAGCTGTTTGAACCCGGTCTTTGTTGGTGATGACAGCACCTGGCAGATGTGTTCATCTTTTTATGTGCAAGTAGTTAGGTTTCTGTCTCTTTATTGCCACGTCCTTTTGTGCCGAACTACAGGATCTTCAGAAAAGTGATGGCAGACTTAATATTTGAACTAGAGAAGAAAGATAATAAAGATCATGTACTGTTGGGGGGTTGTCTGTTTGTGGTGATTCAGTGATAAATAATTCATTGTGTAGGTACCAGTGATATGGAACAAGATTCATAATTTCTTTGAGCCTGTAAATATCCAAATGTTAACTCCAAAATTAATTAAAAGCAGTTAACATCAAACATATCCTGTAGCACATCTTGCTAAATCTGAACATGTAGAGCTGCCAGTTTTTCTCGGCTTGCGTTTCACCTCAGAAATAAAAGGGTTTTTATAAATGTTCCATATATAGGTGCTGTGGATCATGGAGCAGATAAGTTGTTTAATATGGTCTTGTCTTATTTGTGTTGTGGCAAAGGAATTGTACAATAAAGCTGTATATACTGATATAGGGAGTTTTTCTAATGCTGAAAGATTAAGGTAGGCAGGGAGTCCGTTAAGAGTCTGTTAAGTCACTGCCAAATAGCTCAGTGTCTGGAGGTTTTTAACAGCAGATGATTTGGCAGCCTGTATTATCTTATATTGATTCATTTCTATGGCAATAACATGGCTGTAGAGGTGCGTACTTTGGCATGTCAGAGTGAAGCTGATGTCTTGAATTGGCACCCCTAGGGAACTGCATTGTTGGGTGAAGCGTGTAGATTCCCCCCACCCTGGCCTGGCAGAGGGGCAGGAGAGCGGCCACCACCCTCAGCACCAAATGTGGGGATGAAAAATCTCCAGGGTATCAGTGGTTTTGAAAAAATAATTTAAAAGCAATGATTTTAACTGAAAATAAAAGTTATTTTCAAAAATACAACAGTATTTTTCTTCTTGACTGGGATGACTTCCTACCCCAAGGGGTAGGGATGTTGGCAGCCAGCACAAACCTATCATTGTGGTGCAAATTAAATGATTTCTGATTCTTGACTAAAGGAGGAATGAGGCCGATTTTTGAAGAGAACAAAAGGGCCGCCTTGGTGTGACACAGGCACCAGGGGCAACTGGAGTTCGTTAAAAATGAAACTAAGATATCTGTTTTAGGAAGTTATTTGTATTTTACAGAATTAGAGTCAACAAGAGGTTTTAATTTTTTTGTTCCCCACAGATGTTTAATTTTGCTTCTCCTTTTGTCTTTTTTTGCAACTGAATGCAGTAAATGAGAACCAGATGAGAGAGTGGTGAAGTAGAAAATGTAACTCTAGTTCTGCTATTTTTTCCCCTTTGATTTTTGAAAGTTAAACTTGGGAAATGAAATTTTTTTGGGGAGGTGGCATGTTTGGAATTGTAGACATCCTTCCTTTAATGTTTAAAATGAGAGATGGGTTAAAAGAAAAGAGATTGGCAAAAGAAGGGTTAAAGTTTAAATAAAATTCAAATTTTTTGTTTACTACTGATTTTGAAAAATGAAAATGAAGAACTTGTGACATTCCTACTGAATTCATTAGGCCTGGATTTCATCCAGTTTTTCTCCCAGTTTGATTTAACTGCAGGTGACTAGCACAGATGGGACAGCCTTGATGTAGGTGCGTAGCCAGTGATAGTTTTTCAGTGATTTCTCTCATTAAGATGAAATTTGAAACAGACTTGGGCAGTGCATTCATGGTGTCTTTTGTGATGGCTGAACAGTGCAATGTTGCTCAGATCAGCTGTCTCTCTTCATCTAGTGCCACTTTCTTCTCTGAAATCAAGCACGAGGGGAGACTGTGGTATTCTCCCCTGCTTTTACAGACAGACAGTAAGTACTCAAGGGAGCAGCTAATAGGGGTTTGAAATAATCTTATATGTCTAAGAGGGCTAAATTGAATAATTTAAAGAATAAAGAGCAAAACAATAACAAATGCAGCAACTTCTGGTTGCTTTGTGATGGTAAAATGGAGCATTTGAGAATGTTAAGCTTGTTCTAATAATGCCTCCCATACCGCCCCAAACTGCAGGAGGGGTATTTGTTCATCTGGAACAGACAATGTGTATCTTTTAAATACCTATCTCAGATTTTATAAATAATAGCTAGACCCAATCGTGTACTGGAGATGTAGTGTTTATTTGTTTAATTAGGAAGCCGAGCTGAGCTGAATCCTGTGGCAGATGTTGCCATGTGTAATGTAATAAATAAAAGTCTTTATGGGACCCAGCAGGCAGCAGAGCTTTCAGTTAGCAGATGGCAAAATATTAAACTGGCAGTGCAATAACTTAGCTGCCTGTGTCAGCTGGACTGTACCCAGGTTTAGCACGAGCATGAATCAACTTCACATAGGAGGTGTCAACCAGACCCGTGTTTCTGCACTGGATGTTAATGCTATTTTTAATACGATACATGAGAAAAGAAAGCTTTTCATCCAGCAAGATGTTGTTGCCATAAAAGTCAGTCTAGGCTTAACATGATCTCTGCTGTGCAAGACTACAAAAGGTCTTTTACAACAGAAGAACAGCTATTAGACAGAACAGATGTGCTACTCAGTCCAAACTAAGTGGTGGTACAGGGATTGGAGATGGCAAACCTGCTACAGCTAACCCTTCTGGAGCCTAGCAGGTGAGAGAGTGCCTTGTCCTTCTGAGGAGAAGTTGTTGCATAGGGCACTTGGCATTGGCTGTCCACCACGATCCTTGAGTAGGTCTGTGAGAGGGCTAATGTACTGATGTCCCTGCCTAACTAGAGCTAAGCTGTCCATTGGCTCCACAGATCCCAAGTCCTGGAGACTAAAAGGACTTCTGCAATTCATTGCCATGCAGACTGGTTATGCTTTTCACCCTAATTTACCTACTGGTTTTCCTTTAGGTGCCTGTGTAAATGTACACACATATGCAAATGCATAACTTTAGGCATTATTTCGGTGCCCCATGCTGGGACCTCCATCTCCTGAGGTTCCCTGCACTGCAGAGTAGCTTCTCCAGACGGCAATCTGGGAGTACGTTCAGCCTGCAGTTTCCTCCAGTCCCATTTCTCTCCAGACCCTTAGGTGATGTGACTCGCAACCTATGTCTGAATGAAAAGCCCAAGTTCAGAAAGTGCTAACTTCTGTCCCTATCTCCTCATCAACTCTCCTCCTTCCAGTGAAGAATTCTGGTAAGGCATTTTCCCCAGTGCCAGCTCAGGCTCCAGTTTAAGACCGATGTTATGATGTTTTAGTCCATCTTAAATGCAGTTGTCAGAACAGCAGGTGTTTATGACAGGGTAAAACAGGATAGATTGCAAAGCAACTGGGAAGGCAAAATTCTTTGCATGACCTTCAGAATCTAACATAAAGCAGTTAATCACCCACTTACTACAGTAGCTTGCATGTGCATATGGTGAATTTAATATACCTTTGTGTTTAAAAAAAAAAGTCAGGGTTTTCAATGGTTAGCTGCTTCCTTTATTTTTAGAGAATGTCATAAAGTGATGATAGTAAATATGGGCCTTTTGGCTGTCCTGTTTCATTCTTTAGTCTCTTGATGTCTCTCTTCTGTTGGTAGGCAGCTCACACCAACTTCTGAGCAAAGCGGAAGATTAGAAAGGTTTTAAAATTGGTTTGAAAAAGCAAATAAGTTGTTAATATAGCTATATCTTGAAAATACAGCCCAGTTGAAGTGCAGCTTGTAAAATAGCAAATTTTTTAAGCAAAACAATGTATTGTTTGCTGTTTTGGTTATATTCATTTAACTGGGAAAGATGCACTAAAAATTCCATGCCTCTGAGTTGATAAAACTTAACTGGCTTTTTAAAATACATGTTGCCTCTTGAGAAAAAAACCTGACCCTATTTACTGCAAGTTTTTTTTTTTTCCTAACAACACTGGGAAGCTGGGATGGATGGGGTTGAGGTAGTATGCCCAGTATCCTCCACGAGGATATTGCTGTTCTACAGTCAAGCTCTGCTCTGACCGTGTTGCATCAAAGCCCCATAGGAACAACACAAGTAACCCATTCCCTTAGAAAACACTTTCTGAGCCCATGGGGATCCAGGAACATTTTGTGTTATTTAAGGTACCTAGAAGGCACAATAGTAAACAAGTTTTCTTTTCTCCCATGCATAATGAAGGCCCAAAGCTCTGAGTACAGTTGAACAAGGTGGGATAAGAGGGGAAAGTGGCTTTGCACTGATTTGGTTTCCCTGCATTATGAGATTAACCAGGAGTGTTCCCGCTCCTGTAGTCCAAAGACTATTCTAGCAGCTGATAGTCTAAAAATACTGTCTAACTGCTGAAAAAGACTTTCTGACTATACCACGCATTGTGCTGGTGGTCTTGAAAAATCAGTAGCTATTTCTTGCCAAGAGAAAACAATGAAGCTTTGCTATGGGAGAATCCTGTGGGAGATGATGGTGGCTGTCTCAAGTGTAAAGCAAATGGCAATGCAGAAAGAGCTCATTTCCTTCCTATCTTTGCCGCCTTACTTGAAAAAGTACTATTACAATAATTGCCAGAATTTCTAGGCATTGATATGTTAGTATTAAGTTAAGAAGAATCTTGAATCTGGATGGTCTAGTTGGTCACTGAATCCAGATGTCCACTAGAGGACTAGTTCAGAAGTGTCTGCCGGACTTCAGCTCCGTAGACTTCTTCAAGAAGCAAATATCTTGGCAAGAAAGGATGGTCACCAAGATCACCCACAAATAATTGTATTTTGGGATGTGAGAAGCCAATCATGTTGACAGGTATCAAGAGGGTATATAATTCTTGAAGGTGTATATATATGTGTTAGGAGCACCAAATAAAATCAAAGTTATCTAGAATGAGAATCATGTTCAGAAATAATGCAATTAAATGTAGATGCTTTGAGTGTCAGAATACTTCAGAATCAATTTATTACCACACTTCCACTGCAAGTCTGGAAAGCTATCAGTTTTTTTATTGTTACCTTAAGATCTGCCCACACTCCTCCGAATATAATTTATTCTGATATAGCCAGATGAGAAACATCGTGTTGTCAGAACACCTGAGAGCAGGTTTTGAAAGCATGTGCATCCACTGTTGAGTGTGAGGACAGGGAAGAAATCTGGACCACCTGTACTGCACCCTATTTATCCTCATCTTTTCAGGTAGCCCTTTGGGAATCAGTACTTGCTCGTTGAGATTAAAACAGTTCTAAGGCTGCTCTAGGCTCTGCCAGGATTAGTACAAAGTTATGGACACAGTCAGGGACCTGTAAGCTGACTGTGTCCAGATGCTCTACCAGCACTGGAAGACGAAGGTTTAAAATCAGGCAGTGCTGAATTATGTTTTATACTGTACTTTTCCTGAAACGGAGTGGACAGAACTTCAGTATTGCTAACCACTGGCATAAACCTACTCCCACCAAATACTAAAAGTCCTAAATTTCAGACAAAACAGTTGAGGTTTGGAAAGTCTTACCCTAAAATTCAGCTGTTGAGTCCTGACACCTAAAAGCATCTTATTAGTATTAAAAGGAATTATTCAGTTAAGATTATTCTTAGCGTGAATGTTTGCTGAGGAAATCTTTCAAATAGCAAGTTTTAAGTCCATTTAGACTTACATAGTCCACATTAAATTCAGATCAGTAAAGTGCCCCCAGTGATGGTTAATGCTGATCCTTTATCTCCTAAAGACTGTGGAAATTATGTTCTTTGTAAGAATTTACAAAGCAACAGATGATGTGTCAAGACAGTAATTTAAACGATGAATCTGCACTTGCTTAAAGATGAACTTTTGGGGAAGAAACATGAATAAAATGCTAGTGGCAGACAAGCAGAATCTCTGGATAAGTGCATCAATTTTTGTTACTGACAGATCTTGTGCTTGTAATAAAACTGAAGTGCTGAGGTCAGCGTCAGAGTGAAACCACACTTATTTTCACAAACATATTTATGTGATGGTAATAGTACCTATTAACAGGGTTGACATAGCTATCTGCCAAATAGAAAAATGAGTTCTTGTGCATCACAAGATGAGCAAAGTTGGGGGAATAAAAAATCATAAAATTAGTTAAGACATCGTTTATTTTTCACGGCTCTCCTACATTGCAGCTTAGAGTCCTTCAGGACTTAAATTCATTCATTGCATTTTATTGTTATGAAAACCTGTCAAAGCTGGTAGCAGGTTGTGGGAAGTTAGATGAGCGGAAGCAACAATATGTGTTGTTAATTAAACAGGCGTTTGCATGCTTTCATTCAAGATGTGGCCAGTTTGCTGTAACCCGTTGAATTACCCTTCTTCCTCTGAGTCCTGTAAGGTAAACGAGAAGATTCCAAAATGAGTTACTTCTGTTTAAAAATCTGGGGCTATGGCTATCACTGGTGCTAGTGAATGGATGGCAGTAACTGTTATCTAAAACCAAGATGAGGCTATAGCCTCTTTAACTATTCATATCTATGTGTAGGTTCTGTGCAGTTAATCTAGACCAGCAATTTTTAATTTTAGGCTCTGTCAGCATGAAGAACTGGTGCTATCTACATTTTTTTATTGGGTATCTTTTTGTCCTTTATGGATCCCCAAGTGTTTTGTAGTTAGATGTCAGAGGATTGCTTCACTTGCCATAGAAATGCACGTACCATTTCTCTGACGTTGCTTCCAGACACACTGCCATTGCACAATAATTAGGAGGGCAAGAGGATGAGATGAATGGGTTCATCTGAAACTCTAGAGAGGAAACATAGTAGAATTCTGTCATTTTGTACTTTACACCGCTATTCCCTTCAGACAATAGCTAATCATACGTGATAAAATTATCGCCTCAGTATGGGGTTATTTACAATTTATGTAATGTTTTGAATACTGAAGGAAAAGTAGTTGCCTAATACCAAGATTCGTATTTTAAATCCCCACCTTCAGTTTTGCTTTTAGACAACAGAGATTTTTAAGCCTGTCTTCAAATCCTAGAATGAACACATCCTCAAAATTAACACTAAATCTTCAACCAAGGAAATCACTTAGCTGTGCTCTTCCTCCAGAGAAGTTTGTGACAACTACTATGCAAAAGTCATACAGCACCGTGAGAATGTGCACAATGCAGAAATGAAGAGAAAGAAAATGGTTTTAACTTGTGTTCCTTTTCTCCTGAAAATGTCAAAGCATTCCTTTACATAATACCTTAAGCTATTAAAAAAAAAAAAGAAAGAGTCATGATTTCTGCCCTGAAAGCCAGTCAATGTGGGGTTAATTTTCAGACAATATCTTGATTGCACCTGGTGGGACTGCAGGGGAAAGGGATGGTGCACAGAGTGTGCAGAAAACCTCAGACATGTTCCTTTCCTTAAAAAGATGAATAAATGTATATTTAAATGGCTTTAGAGGGTGGGATAAGCCAGGGATTTTAAAGCAAACATCCCTGTTATCTTATTTTCTCCCCCTCCTTTAGCCCATTTCTCTGGAGGGCTCTCCATTCTCTGAGTTGACCACTTTTCAGTAGTGGCTTTTAAGGGATTTCAGCACTGAAGTGTTACCGCTGCTGCCTTAGAGAAACTTGTGTCCCAATTCAAGTGTGCCCTGTGTCGTCGGAGAGATTTAGCTCTGAGCTAGAGATGCTCTGTGCCATTGCAAACTACTTTTAAAGTAGCAGGACTGTAATTCCCTGACATGACTATTAATTGCCTATTCCCAGAGAAACAGTGAAGATTCAAACTGTCCCTGTGGACTGACCATTAATGCAAGAACAAATAAGGATTCAAAAAGAAATTAGTTACAAAATATTAGTAGTTTGCTAATCTTAGTAGAGAATAAAAAGGATAGCAGGTAGGACAGAGCACTCCTCTTCACTATCACCCCTGAGCAGTTGTCAGGAGGGCAGATTACATTTTCTCCTTGTTTCTCCTTCTCTTCTCAGTCTCTCATCTTTATTTCCCTTCTTTTCAGTTGTTAAAGGAAAAGCTTCTTTTTGTTTTCTTCTGCTGAAGAATGATAAAAGCCTAATTCAAGAAGTAACTTAAATTTATCCCTAAATCTTATCCCTATGTCACAAAGTGGTTAAAGCATATGCTTTCCTACTTCCAAGTGCAGTTGCTTGGGCTCAAAGTCTTGAAAGAAATGCAATTGTCACTGGTATACTACTTTTAAAAATTTGAAGAATAGGAGCGAATTAAGTTCTTCACTGCTCTGCTCAGCTCAGCTGGAGGCACACGGCTCCTGTACGGCAGGATGTTAAAACACCTGCCCCCCACGAGGATATGACTTTTATGGAGCTCTGTAATGCATGTGCATATAGGTCATCTGTAAGAGCTGATTCCTTTAGCATATGTTTTTGCAAGCTGACAGTGAATGTCTGTCATCCTACTTTCAAGTCATTGCATCCACGAGGGAATGTTTGCACAGGTGAACTTTTTAAATTAAAAAAGCTTAGCAGAAGCAGAGTATGTGAAAATAATTTTAAGTGGCTGTCTAAGTCCTCAATCTCCTGACCATGAAGGTAGCAGAGGAGTATTTATATGGAGTTTATATTGGCAGCTTGAGTATTTTTTGGAAGTGTTAAGCAGTCGCTCCATCTGAAGCCCATGGGGAGAGGTTGGGCAGGAGATGGAGGGTTTCTGTGTTGTCTGAATGTGCTCAGCAGTGCCAGGAATTTGGAGCAGATTCCTTGAGTGGGCACGATGCCATTCTGAGACATCAGCTAGCATGGATGAAGAGGGAGGGAAGAAGCTGCTGGAAGGAAGGATGTACCCAAAGAGTCCATATTACACACTAATGCTTCTGTAAAGGTCTTGCCAGATTTGTATGAGAAATGCTGGAGGACTGGGAAACCTTATCAGGAGATGAAGGGTGGAATAGATACTGGTTTTGGAAGGGAAGATTCAAAGTGTAATTTGTTAGCAGAATGACCATTAAAAAAAATGACCATACTTTCAGCTTTTGCTTTTTTAGCAGTATTTAGAGCAGAGACTCAGAATTTTCATCAGGTGTTTTTTTTTTTTTTATTCTTTTCCTGCTGAACATGTCTCGTTATTTAGTTTTCCACAAGAATTTTAGCGTCGCCAGCAAGCAGCATATCAGTTGTATAACACCACTGGCTTTCCATCTGTCCTAGGAGCTGAACTGCTCACAGATCACTACTAGTGCAGTGCTATAATGAGTTGAGTTTCTGGAATGACAAAACTATTTTGTTTCTTTGAAATGCAGGTCAGGCAGCCTATGGCACCGAGCACAGAATCACTGATGTGGTCTGCGTGCTCCCAGGGTCACATGAAGATTCATTTACACATACTCACAAAGGTACAAAGGGTATGTCCTGCATATGCAGGAACAAAAAAGGAATGATGTGTTTTTGCTTTTTAAATGTCTCGTTATTTTCTTTGGATCCTGAAAAAGGAGGTACTTAAGCATGGATTTGCAAAGAGACTTCTCACTTCTGTAACTGAGGCAAGGAAGGTCAGGTGTAGATCAGTATGGACTTTGTTCTAGGCTGTTGTTATTCTATGCTATTCTTTCACACCCCCATTCCCATATGAAGCTGCTTTTCACATGCAGCAGATGCATGCATTCACAGAATATACTCCTAATGCAAAATAAGCCGGTCTTCTCTTTGGAGACTAAAAGCCTCAGCAGGGGTAGCTCTGGGTTTGCTGTGACTGTGATTGACTGAACCGCACATCTGTTCATTACTCGAGGATGTGTTTTTGAGTACTTGTGGGCACTGCTGCTATCTCCTGACAGTTACGGGAAGAAGCCCTGCTACTATTGCTTCCTAACTGTCTACAGAAATGGGTATCTACCTTATACACCTCAGGTAAGGGCAGAGCTGGTTGGAAAGCTTTCAAGAGTAGAGGGATTTATGTTCACATGGGAAAATGCCAATTGGTTGAAGTCACAACAGCTTGTCTGTTTGAATGAAAACTTCATCAGAGAGGTTTTAAGGTCCAGGGTGAAGCTAACCATGGGTGGGAAAAGTAGTTCAACACAATCACCAGCCTGGGAGCGGGCACTCTTCTGGCATGAGGATGGCACAGGTCTTTGTGCCATGAGTTAGGCAGATCAGAGATTTGCTGGGCCAGGATTGAAATCTAGTGAAGTGTAGGGAGGTTAGAAATAGAGGGAAGAAACTCTTCCTTTCCAGACACCCCTCTTAGCAGTGCTTTAGAAGGTAAATAAATGTCAGCGCTGTGCTCTCTTTTTGGGCCAAGCACATAACTTGTTTCAGCCCCCCATTTGGAATCTGCACAATGTCATTTAGAAAACAGAATTGCTAAATTATGGCCTCATTTGTGTGGAAAAGCTTGTCTGCTCCCTGAAACAGACAGGCTTCCTCAGAAAGTTTTGATTTTTGACTGTTCAGGGAAAAAAAAAAAAGCATCTTTCTCTGGGAAATGCCTGGCCAGCTCTGAGAACATGGGACATGAGTGGCCTCCAGGAAGCCAGGCTGCCTGGAGACAGCAATGGCAGCAGTGAAAGATATATAATTAAGGCAAATCACTTAACTTAAACAGAGCCCTACCGCAGGAGGAAGCAGAGACTAAAGCTGTGATGTGCAGATAAGTGGGAGCTCCAGAGAGAGGCTGTAGTGGATGGTTTCCAGTGGCAGACCTTGGGCCATAGGTTGCAGTGCAGGTATGGTGCCTGGAGTGCTAAAGGAAAGCAATGGAGCCAAGAAAGAGGTAGCTGCATCATCCTGAAAAAGAGGTAACATCTTCTTTGAGCTCTTGTGCAGATGCACTTTAAACATCCCACTATAGATGGAGACTGCATCGCCTCCCTCGTAGAAATCCACCTGTTTTTGCAAAAGGCTGAGTAACTCCTCAAATAAGATATGTAGGCCAGGTGAGGGAGCCAGATAGGCATGCCTCAGGCTGTGCCCCTGGGCAGATGGAGCTGGCGGGGAGGTGGGGGAGATTTGCTGCCTCAGCAGCTCAGTGGCCTGTGCTCTTGTGGCAGAAAAGAGAAATGTGGAGTGTAGAGAAGGAGGCTTGCTGCAGTAGGACTTGTTTGGAAGAGGAGGTTGTTCCCACAAAGGTGTTTGTGTGTTTTTTCAGATGCCTACGTAGGTAGGAGCATTGGGAAAATGGATGAATGGTTTTGATGGTGCATGGGATGCAGCTGTTATCCTCCCCATGCCTTTTCTATTCTGTCTTGTATACTGCCAAATATATGGTCAGCATCTAAGGGCAGCAAGTAGCAACTTAGTGGCTTAGGAAGGAAAGGCAGAAGCCTTTAGGTATGTTTTAAAACATAGGTATGTTTTAAAGTCACTACAAATGTTAATACATGCCTCTTTGGGGTGGTATGATTTGATCACTCTGCCATATATGCACCCTTCCTGCCTTGACAGTGCTGCTGCTCAAATCTCCCTTCCCCATGCTCTCCACGCAGACAGCTGCGCTGTCTTTGCACTGCTGGAGCTTAATCCCTTCTGTGCATCTCCACACACACGCCGTCTCTGTAATGATGAGGCTTGATCCTTAGAGAGATACTTACACCCTTGCTTTTGTTTTTTGATTCCCCTCTTCTGCCCTCTTCCTTCTATCACCTCCCGTTTACTTGCATACATTGTCCACCCCCTTCTTTTGCTGCCGGGGGACACCATGGGGAGTTAGCCATCAGCTGTATTGGACTTTTGCATCAGGTGTGCACCAGTCTCTGGGCTTTGAAGGCTTTACTGGCTGCTGCTCTGACTGAGATGAATATTGTGTATCTGTGCAATGCACAGCAAGTAACATAGCACATCCATATTCTCTGTGCATTGGGCAGAATTTCTCACTTCATACATCATTCTCAGCTTGCTGCAGCAATTTCACAAAGTCAATCCCTATCCATTAACACATAGGAAAAGCAGCAGAGAAATATACACATGTGGAGCAGGATTTTTTTTTTTAATTTTGAGAAGGTTTTCTAAGCATATTAGACATAGGCTTTATCCCACTGCAGTATCATGAACTGCATCTAATCCTCCAGAGCCAAATCTCCTTTATGCTAAATAACAACAAAGAAAAGTCTTTGGCTTTTTGACATGTTCTGTGCAGGAACTGACTCGCCTGTCCATCATCCTGCATTGATCACAGGCTTGACTTCCTAAGATATGTAGTTAATTTATCTGTAGATGATCACCTCAGCATAGTCAGGGCACTATCTCTGACCCTCCTTTCACAATTTTTCTGGTCATGCTTTTTTGTATCCCCTACCCTAAGTCTCCAGCATGGGCTTTTTCCCTCTCAGCCAACTTCCAACAAATCTAACCACTCAAATGGTCATTTTTCACTGTAAGAAGGGATCTTGGAGGATTTTGTACCTGAATAGTCTCCTGATTTGGAGAGAAGATGCATGGAAGCTAGTGGGCTGTCAGGTGACACCAGAATTTTGGCCAGCAGGATGAGCTGGCAGGAGTATGGCCTTGAAATACTGCTCTCCTCTGGCATGGCTGACACCCAGACATCAAATTATCTTTAATTCTCAGATATCTTTGTGTCTGGGAGCAGTTCATTTACCTCTGTTAGTGCAAAACTTCCAAATTGTAAGAGCTGAGTTCTGCTTGAGTATCTTGTGCTGCTCATAAACCCCATGGGAATGTGTGTACTTCACAACGGAGGATGGGGAAGCAGGTACTGAGATGTTATTTCTGGGTGCCTGCACACCAATTTCCTTCATTAGGCACCTGGGACTTGCACAAATGTGGGGATCTGCGCTCGTGGGCTATGAGTTCTTACTGTTTTGAGTATGCTATTCCCAGTCCCTAAATTGCAGTGAAAGTGCACTCTGCTGCCATCAAAACACAAAACCAGACTACATAGTTATGTGAATATTTCCTTTCCTACGGTAGAAAAATCCAGAAGTTCTATATGTTAAAAGCAAAGTTCTGGCTTCGCTTCTTTAGCATCAGATTTTATCTTGGGCTCCAGAAGGCACCTCATGCAGTGGACAGACCGAAGAAACAATTGGAAAAGACTGGTGGATGCATTCCTACTTGGAATAATCTCATTTCCAGGCAGGGACTCCATAGACTCTTCTCTGTGAGGAAGTTGCTACAGCATTGGCATGAGTTATGGAACGAGTTGTTCGAGTGTGTTGTTCCATGAAATCATTTATGCAATGTCAAACGCCTGTGGTGTTGCGTTTTAGCTCAGTAGCTGCAAAGCGTGCTGTGATGTGCAACAACCCAGTGCAGTCTGTGGCATTGCTGGGAAGCCATGTCCCGCTGCTAGTCCCACCCTCACCTTTGGGGGTACTACATCACTCGTGAACTTTGTTTATAGCATGCCATCTGTGAGAGGCCCCCAAAATAATTCAGCCAAATTAACTGCTGCACACCTCCTAAGTGCTCCAGTTTGTTCTTACTGCCCATGCTCGCTCCTGTCCAGCAGGCAGAAGTGGTCTCCAGCGCAGTTCAAGCACACAAGCTCTTAGCATTGCCAGTGTCTCTTCTTTCCAGAAACCTTTGATTGGTGTCATGCTTCCCTGCAGAATTGGTGTTGCAGATGGGCCCCCATCGTGTTTCTGAGGGATTTGATATTGTTGAGTGGCTCAGTTGAGTGAAAGCAATTTTGGGAAGAATATCTGGGAGTTGGAACAGGTAAAGTGGAGTTGCTGGAGCAGGGAGAAGCTGTTTGGTGCCTGTCGCTCTTGCATGCTCTAGTGAGTTGGAGCACAACTCTTACAGGGACCACAGGCTGGCAATGAGCATCGTTCTCTAGCCTTCTTGGGCTTTGGGAAAAGAAAGGCTCCTATCGCACTGGAGCAGACAGAGAGCATGGCACACTGCACGCTGGCAGCAGGCACATCTCCGTGCTAATGTCACAGCTGACAGGCGACAACCACGTTCTGCAGAGGCGGGTGGTACAGAGCCAGGGACTCCTTGGAGAAAGCCCAGGGAGACAGTCTGTCTTACAGCTCTGCTCTCACGGCTCCCTGGTTGAAAAGCAGTCTGTGGCACCCTACTTAGGCCTGTTACGTATTTCATCCTCTCCAAGCAGCTGGGCTGGCTGGCACCAGGGAAGGAAGGCTGCTTGTCCCACAGCCACCATGAAAATTGCTCCCAAGAAAGAGCAACTTGGCAGCAGCTCCCTGGGATTTGCGATTTTGGCAAGTTGTTAACGATACGGAGTGGGGAAGAGGTGTGAATGAATTATTCCATCTCCACAAGTTTATTCCCTCTGAGGGATCCAGGCATAATCTTCCTCCTCCTGAGCTTGCCTTGCTGATTTTGTAAATCTGCAGCATATAGGCAAGGTCCTAAATATTATCTAAAAATATCTGTCTATCATGGAGATTTATTCATGCTGGGCCCTTGTGGAGCATCTCTGCCTAGAGATGTTTTCTCTCTGATGAGCAGAGTTATGTGGCACTTACGTGCAGACACGGGACTGGCTCTGTCTAGTTCTGGTAAGACGGGTGGAAAATAATATGAAGAAAGCCTAGGAAAAAGCATTATAAAAAGTGGAAGGAGAACAGCACCAAGCTGGACAAATACAGTTTCTCCAGCCAAAAGAGAAGTTTGTAGAGCAAACCAAGCAAAATGCACCTATTATCTGCTCTTCGTAATGAGGTTCACAGCCCGAAAAAGTCATTTCATCACTGCCAGTTCCAACAATACAAGGCCACGGATGAAGTTCCACCCCTCCCAATCCTTAAAAGCACTTGTTATTTTCCCAGTAGTATTTGAAGCTAGGCTCTGTTTGCAAACATCTTGCTATAATTAGAAATTCAGTTTTGTTTTTAAAAAAGTGTGACTCAGTCACATGGTTCCTGGGTTTGGGACATTGCAGAGATTGCCAAGCCTTTGGGAAGCTGAGATAAAGTGGTGGGAGCTGGCAATACTGCATCTCGCCCCTTCCCCCTGTCCCTAGCAGATATTTATGAACTAATATTGATTTTCAGTCATTGATTTTTTCAGCAGTCAAATGCTGCATGGATTAAAAGAAGCAGCAAGGGGAAGTCATGATCTCCAGAGATAGAGCAATGCCACGCGAGAGGAGAGCAAGAGGTGGTTTGCTGCTGAAAAATAGCATCATCGTGTGCGTGGCTGCCCATCTACATTTTATAATAAAAAAAGAGAAGACAAAGGTCTTTATAAAAAGACAGCAGTCACGTTCCCCATGTAACTCCCGATGCTAGGAGAGCTACAGCCACGATAAGGTCAGAGCAGGGACCTTGCAGCCCCAGCACTGCAATCTGGGCATGAGAAAAATGCCCAGCCCGCGGGGCGGCTGGGGCGTGCAGATGGCGCCCTCGGAGCGCGTCCACCACGCCGGCCGGCGCTGCACTGCTGCCGCAGCGCTCGGCAGACCAGAAAATGCTGAAGGCAAGTGCTTACTTCTTAGTAAACAGCCTAATCTTTTATCAAATAATTTATTTTATGTAAAGGAAGGATTTTAGTTTGCAAAGCTAATCTACCTTGTCTAAACCCTCATTTTTATCTTTGAAACCCAAGTAAGTGTCCAATTTATAGTATTTAGTAGATAGGATTTGGGATTCTTATCGTCTTAGCAATCTTGGATTTCGACTTTCTGGTCATGTTTCTAAGAAAAAAAATAAGCTCAAGAAACTGACATTTTTGACAGTGTATTTGCTTTTCTTGTTCTTGAATGCCTGAAACATTTCTGCTTGGGAAGTGTGTATTACAATTATCAGAAGGTTATAACATTATTCTAAAATTTTCCTCAGAGTAAATGACTGTAAAAGCCCCAAGTGAGGGAATTTTCTTATTTCTCTGGCTTCAGCATTGTCAGTCTCCACAAGAGCCAGGAGATACCAAATTTATCGGGGGTGGGGTGGGGGTAAAAATCAGTGGCAAAAGAGGAAGGGATTTAATCAGAGTTGCAGGTTTCACTTTGAGACATGCCAGCAAGTTTTCACTCGTAATTATTTCTGAGGTTTGTGTCTTGAGATTCT
The DNA here is from genome assembly GCA_013401315.1 of Balaeniceps rex. Taxonomy (NCBI): domain Eukaryota; kingdom Metazoa; phylum Chordata; class Aves; order Pelecaniformes; family Balaenicipitidae; genus Balaeniceps; species Balaeniceps rex. The sequence goes on along the minus strand of VYZW01034115.1, from coordinate 5,138 downwards.
GAATCTGATGGGCAAAAAGTCCCCACTTCCCATGGTGCTGAGCACTTGCTGAAGCCTGGAGGGCTCAGACCTTCAGCAGAGCAAGGCCAAGGCCACCTCTTCATGACGCAAATGTCCCCATCTTCATGAGTGTTTTTTAGTACAGCAAAATGCAGTATTGCAGTACGTAAAGACAGGGATGAAGCTAATCTGGGTAGCCCATTTTGCATGATCTGGTTAGTACAAGTGAACCATCCCCACTCTTGGTGAGCTGCTGTTCTCAAGAACAGTTGCAAAGAAGCCACTGTCACTGCTTGGGTGAGTGAACAGTTAAATGGACTGTCCCTCTGTTAAAAAAAAAAAAAAAAATTGTTTCTAGGGCAATCATTAAAATTAGCGTAGAGGTGTTTATGTACCTGTTATTTCAGTTGTTGCCCAATGTTATGTGGTGTTACTTGTTCATGATAGCATTCACAACTGCGGCCCTCGCTGTGCCAGGAACCGCTCACATAGGTATGTGTGTCTCGAGCAGCTGCACACAGCAGACCCTAGTAAAATACGAACGGTCGAGTGCAGCAGCTGGGGAGCTGAGGCCGAGACAAAAATTGCACATTACATATAGAGACTATGTTGTCTGTACCTCTCCTGGGACCTGGGCTGACCCCCAAAAGCACCAGAGAATTCACCCGTGTAGTCTTAATGTTGTGTGATGAATTTGTATCTTGCCCCAGCAGACACAAAATACCAGCAGTTTTTTTACCTGAAACAGATTTACTGTAACACCCAGGGGAGAATCGTGTTGTTTCACTTCTGCCATGGACTTGTTTGTGTTCTGCCTTCCCTCCCCAAATGTCTCAGGTGTTACTTAGTCAATTACAGATTAGGGGTAAAGGACAGGAATTGCTTCAGGAGTGGGATGCCACCTGTAGTGTTTTGTGACACTTTGTCTTTAGGAATCTATTGCTGTCCTGTTGGCTTGTTTGGCTGAGTTAATACCTGCATTTACGAGGGCGGGGAGCTGTGTGCTGGGCCACCCCCTGGGTACCACGTGCAGGAGGCAGCAGTTGATTCTGCCTGCCACTGGTGCGACACACATTGGTGGGACCCTCTCATCGTGGCTGAGCGCGGTGTAAAATGTCTGTCAGCATTAAGATTGATGCTTCTCCTCTGTATGTTTACAGAAAAATGCCTGCGGCCATGCTTGAGCTTACCACACACTGGCATGTGGCTGAGGAGCCCTATCAGTATGCCGGTGCGCACTCCTGCCCGTTGGATCGCCTGGCTCGATTCTTCTCTCGTACTGACTTTACCCTGATGAATTCCTCTGGCTTCTGTGAAATTACTCACTCCAGCCTGCCCGGGTGTAAGCGAGGAGAATCAGACTGTCAGTCTGGAGACTGTGCTGCATGTAGTTCATCCATCCTGCTGGGTGGATCTGCGGGGGAAAATGCCCATGAATATTCTTAGAAGACGGCCTCAGGCATAGGTTTGGGTTAAAACAGATGTATCATCAGATGTAGTTTGTAACCTCTTCAGATCCAGACATTAAGGTAATACGATGCATTCAACAATATGCAGTTCAAGCTAACGTTCAATTTTGTGGTACTGATTATATCCTTGCAGCACCTTGTACACCGTCTGGGGGAGGGCCCTGTTGTGCTAGGGGCTGCACAGACACGTCCAGCATCTTGGCGTGCCAAAACAACACAGTGACTTCACCTGCTGGCTTCTGCCTGGAAGAGTTTGTCTCTGATGGCTAGGATTTTTCTCATCTCTTGGCCCACCTGAGGACTGGGGACCAGCAACCTCTGAGTTTGAACTCTGGAATTATGTTTGCTTGCCTGACCGTCCCCTTCACATTTATCCTCCAGCTTGTGTGAACAGTTTCTGTTACCCTGAGAAAATCTGCCCAAATGCATGGATGCTAGTCAGTCAGACCTGGAAGTGGCAAAGGATACGTCTTCTCACATGAAATCTGTGCCCTTAACTCTACTTCCATTTTGTAATGAAATAGTAAGAAATCTTTTTCTGACTGCCAAGCTTGGGCTGACGGATGTCTGCTGGGGCTCATCTGTGTGGTTACGTGTCTGTCCTGAGAACTTGACTAAAACGGTAGGAACATTTTGTGGCACCAGATGTGGCTTTGTTTTTTAAACTGGGTATCAGTGACATAGTGGCTTTGTCTTGTTTTGCCTTCCTGTGGCTTGGAGACTGACTGGTAGAAGTTGTGCAGGGATTTGTGTAAGGACCTTTAATTATATCCATTACACTCGAATGTGGCACTCAAGAAAGAAATGTCTACACATGTTGGCAAGTAGGTCCTGTTAGTCTGTCTGCTTCTGGATACAATGATATTTATCTGTGGAAATGGTTGGATACCCCCCCCCCATCTTAAATGGTTGTTAACCACAGGCTAATTTGTAGCCTATCTGCAGACAGTGTTTTATTTTGTTCTTTCAGAGCATCTTTAGTTTCCAAACACAGCAGATTTCCCTACATAGCCCTACCAGTTACAGTTCTGACTTGTAACTCCTTTGCTCTCTTGGTCCACGGCCCCTGCAGGGTAGGATAGCTAAACTAGGTCTGGTTTTATTGCAATAGATGGGGTTTGATGCAAACAATGTAGCTGACTTTACAGTACCCTCATTAAAACAAGAGAGAAAAGCATTGTTTTTTACTTTGAGACCTAGAGACAGGTTAGAGCTCCTTTGCAAATTATTAGGTCTTTTTCTTAGTGGACTTGAGAGAACTTTTTTCCCCTGCTTCAGTCCATCAGGGAAGGTCAGTGTTCTTCCGAATTTCAGCTGTGCCAAACTGTTCTCCAGAATTAACATTTTCAAATGAGCCAATGATTAGGTTACAACTCAGAAACATGGGTTATTTTCATGGGTGACTATGATCAAATTTTTGGGCTTTTGTGAAGTTGGCTATGTAGCCTAAGATAGAAAAGAGGTAAATTTTTGTTAAGCAAAGTGGGAGGTTTGGAAGTAATAGACATACTGAAGACATGAAGAACGGTTTGTTTACCAAAAGTTTATCTACTTTTTTCTAAATGTCCTAGTGGCTTTAATTAAAAAAAGAAAAAGTACCACCCCTCCCTACTAAACTTCCACTTCCATCATTATGTTTGTGCAATCTTGGGACCGCTTTGTTAAACACATAATAAAATTTCACATCATGTAAAGTATTTTTAGGTTAAAAACACTTATCTTAGTTTGCAGAAATAGTTTCTGAATCATATTCGAAGGCTGTGATTTCACATTCCCTAGTCATCAAATTTTAGCGACAATAGGAAAAATTATCAATGAAAGATCTTAAATATAAATTTCATTGGTGACTGGTATTTTTTTTTAATGGTGCTTGTGACTATTAGATTCTTGGTACATATTTGTGGGCAGCAGATTAACTGCCTACCTAAGGATTATATGCTTTGACATAAAAATAATATATAAACCTGCCTGGTACTGCAGTTTCTAGGATAAGCATGGCACTCACTACCTATTCCTATAGCAGATCACAATAGGCATTTAAAACCTGTTCTCCCTCTTTGGATCAAAGGACTGCAGTGGGGATTGGTAAGACTCTGTGTCCTCTTTCCTTTTCTTTCTTTTAGGAGGAGGCTGGCATCACTGAGGAAGTATAGAAAATGCCACTGTACAGTTGTACCAGTGATTTGCAGAGGATGTCAGGCTCTCTGTAAAGGAAAAGTCAGAGAAGAAAAATGTTTGTCATGATATTTAAGAGTACAGCTTGTGAGATTGGTCTAAGTGCAAAAAATCTAGTGTCATACAGTGATTTTTAAGTGACTTCTCAACTAGAAGGGGAACTGGGAGCGGTGTACAGCACCGTATCCCCTGTGAATAATTCAACCTCTTAATGTGAATATGTACATTTGTCCTGGGCTATATGACCATAGCACAACATACAGGCTTCTGGAGTCTGAGTTAGCTTGCTTGGAGCTCTCTGGTCAGTGTGCATGGCACGACAGGGCAGGTGTACTCTTAGCTGCTATGAATGCTTATTTAAAAAAGATGAGTTACATTATACAAGTGTGTTGCCATTACTGATGCAAGCTGGGCAGAGCATCAGAAGTCTATTTCCTAATGAGAAGCATAACGTCAGCCCTGGCAGCAAATGAAAGGAAACTATGTTACTCTGGAACAAGCTCAGGAATGACACTGCAGGACTGTCACTGTCCTCCGCATGTCTGGGTTCTTTACCAGCCCCCTCCCTCCCTGAAAGAAACCCAAACAAAAAACCAAAACAGGAACAGCTGTGACAGAGATGGTTAATGTGTAAGCAGGACAGACTGGTGACCATCCCAGGCATGAATGAAATACTGCTCTGGCCTGAAACCCTGGATCTGAACTTCTTTTTTTCTCCTTCTTCCTCTTCTCTCTCAAGCAGTGAGGTGGCTGAATCTAGATTGATATTTTGCAAATACTCTATGTTTCTATAATAAGCCAAATGGGAAGCTGTAGATATGAATGTAGTTGCTTCACAGAAGGCAGGGGAGTTGGATTTAGATGTGGATTTTCATAGCTAGGTTTTTCCCTCTGATTTTATCTTCTGTATCACTAAGGATGCTTATACTGTATGTGTGTGCATGAGCGCTTATGGAGGGTGCTAACCCATGCTGATACTATTTGCATGGTAATGAAAGTGCTTTCTCAGAGTCATTAGCATTATAGCACAGGGACTTGTGGACACATATGCAATACTTGAGCGAAATGAATATTTCCAGACAATAAAATCTGAAATGGTCATATATGGTTGTAATAGCAAGAACATTTATTTATAGTAGAAAGTGAATATATCAGTTCTGTCTGGCTTAGTGTGGAAAGGATGTCACCACCAGAAACATCTCCATCTGAAGAGAGGAGTTTGTTGTTTTGAAGGACTGAGGTTACACACATGCACAAATCTCCCAGGAAGTTTATTGCGGAGTCTGCAGCAGATGGCAGGTGAGGGTGAAATAATGTTATATATATTTGAACTGCATTTACTTAAAAACAGAGCAGAGTGCTGTGGTTACAGCGCTTCTCTGGTTTTGGATACCAAGAGATACAGAGTGGAGAGTGAACTGATCAGGCTGCCACATTCTTCTCTGGGAAGAGAACAATGCCCCTCTACTCTGCTCTGGTGAGACCCCACCTGGA
>VYZW01034112.1:4313-26159 GCA_013401315.1 Balaeniceps rex | reverse complement strand
CTGCTCTCAGACAATCTACTAACTAAGCGTAATACAATAGATTCTACATACTCCTACTTTCTCATAGATATGTGCATTCTGATTTACGTAGATTATGTAATGCATGTCTTATATAACACCATCTTTACCTGTGCATGTCCCATGGGGGTCTCCAGTGGTCTTGGGTGGTTGTCTTGAGCCGTAGCCCCCATAGGCTCTCTGCCAAGGTTCACGTAGTGGTCATCCAGCATTTTCCTTTTGTCTTTCTTCATTCACCCGGTATTTGTTCAGATTCCCGTCCACAGTGTTCCATTACATTACTCCTAGTTCTCCTAGTTCCTTCAATTATTATGTTTACAACTGATTGCTCGCCACCTTTTGGCAGTATCAGGGCTATACAAGGGCCAAAAACAGCTTAATAGTTAACCGATATCAGTATGTTTGGCAGAGTTGTTAGCCTTTACTTTGGTGATACAAATAACATGCTTGTTCAGACTATTCTTCTGTGAAGTTCATAAAAATGTATGTTTGCAGCTTCTTACTGTATGCCTTGTCCTCTTGATGGAGTGAGTGGTACAGTTACCTTTAGGACTCTTCAAAATTACAGATGGCAGCAGCAATGTTTATGCCTATGCAGCTATGCCTGCAATTTATTATCAACTTCCCAAGCTCAAAAACTGAAAACCCAAGAGAGGTGGTAATTCAACTGGAGTTGAAAAAGTATACTGTTCTGTAAGATGTTTCTCTTTTGAGAAAAGGGTGGAAAAGGTGGGAGATAAGGAGGAGAAAACACAAGCATTATTCCTGATGTGGTGTGGTCTAATAATGGAAAATTAGTTCTCAATCAGACAAATCAGGTACTTGACCGTCCTCCTAGAGCCCAGATTAGTGTCCTAACAGAGGCCTATCAAGCATATTTTAATGAAATACTGTTTTTGTTAAACATTGAAATGTTTCAGTTTGGTTTTCTGCAGAAGGAACATAAATTTGAAAACTTTGGAATTTACATAGATTTGCAATAGTGATCTCTAATACACTTTGTAACTACAATTAATATAATTTAGCTGGTATGAGAAACATAGCATGGCTTCTTTCATCCAAACTAGGCTAAGCTTGCTAGAATTAACAGAAATTAAACCTCTTTAAAAGTACAACAGTAGGTTCACTGGTAGAACACAATTCTGGTAGCTTGACTCTTGAAGTGTGCTTTAACCATAAGTCATCTTTCAAGCCTAGTAACAATCTATATCTGTGCATGTGCATGTCAGTGTTCATTGGGTTTTGGTCAATTGAAGACATCTATTATTGTGGGTGATGGAACCCCCCATGAATATCACTCGGTTCTGATTTTTTAAGTTAATATTATTTGATATTATTATTTATTATTTCTGTCATTTAAACACGTCTACTATTAAACATTAGTTGTTGAGGATGCTCTTTAAATACTACTTTATAATAATGGAGTGAACGTATTTAGGTTTTTGCAGCTGACCCATTTTTAGAAATTTTTGCAACATTTGCAGGTTCAGAATACAAAAAACTACTCCATTTATAGAACGCTCATTAAAAATAAAGTAGCAATTTAGTGTAGGAATAGTTAAGATGTCAGTGAAAGTCCTTGCAGCATGGGACTAAAGCATTTCCTTTTATTTGTCATGCTACATACCATTTTCCATCAGTTAGATAAAAATCTGGTAACATGTAGGTAACGTAAGCTGTTTGTTACCTCAGATATCTACATGCATAATTAACTTTCTTATTCCGAGTAGATGTATTAAAATAATAAGTGCTGATAACGGTAAGCACATAAGCAAATATTCACTTTCAAAGAAAATAATACGAGAAAATATTTTCTGTTGCCTTGAAAAATATTTAACATACATTTCTAAAAGTACTTATTAATTTTATATGCCTCTGTTCTTAGCTGTTTGGCATAGTTATTATCAGGGGATGTGTACCTGGCTGCTCTTGTTGATATGGGCTGTATTTGTAGAAGTCTTGCATTTGTGAAAACTTGGACTTTGATATTAAGGTTGTATGTTTAGGATGGAAACATTATAATATACTGGGAGTTTCTGAAAAAGTTGTTCTATGTTGCCATCTCTGTGAAGTCTTGAAATGTTGTTGTGTGCATATTTCTGAATCTAATTTTTATAGAATGTGACTAGTTTGAGCCTTTTTGGTTCTGGGTACTCATTTGTTACAGTTAATCAAGTATTTAAGAATGTGTGAGCAATTCCAGTGGATTTTGAAAGTGAGCTATTAACATAAGCCTAAAGGTTTATACTTGCTGAAGTGAAGTCCAAGTGCCAGATACAACAATCTAGTTAAAATATTCCAGGACTTGATATGGAAGATATGTCAACTGAAGAAGATGTTGCTGAAATTGCAGCATGATATGGAAATAATTGCATACCTATTTTGCTTGGTTGTCTTTGTTAGGGGATGAAACCTTTGATAACAAAATAATGTAAGCAAACACTTTTAGACATAAGTATGGCTTTTTTGCCTCGTGGAATTCTAAAGTGTGTTTAAATTCAAGAACATGGCTAAGAGCTTTACTGGATGTCTCTCTTCAGCCATGTCTTGAATAGAGAGAAAAAGTGAAAATGTAGTACTTAGTTGAGATATTGACAACTGATCTTCAAGATATAAGTTGTGAATTACCAAATGGTCTTTTGTGGATTGTGCTTCAAATGTGTATTACATTAGAGACTTTTTATGTTTGTCTTCTCATGCTGAAAAGGATTACAGCTACACACGTTTAAAATGTTATGTGTCAACAGGTAAGCACACACTCTGTTTTTAAAGTCAGTGTTATGTTAATGCTTTTTAAAGCACTGTGGAACCATAAATACATTGTAATATTCTTGACAAAGCCATAAACTGCTAACATTTTAATAGCATCAAAAACTATTTTCTTCTGTTTTAGGAAAGGAGAAACAAAGTCAGTGATTTTTATTACTTCCTTACTTTCTGAAGAACCTTGAATCTGTATGCATTAATCTACTTAAATTTTATACATGACCATTTTAAGCAAACTTCAACTATGACCAGTATACTGAACAGCTTATTTCACTGATTTCAATTGTTGTAGTTCACGTATTTTATTTGGAACATTCAGTGAAGTTTGTGAGTGGAGTAAATTACCAATGTACCACCAATTAGATTTTAAAAGAAAGAAGTTACATTGCATAGAAAAAAATAAGAGCTTTGTTAAAGAAATAGTAAAGTCCTTATTTATGGCAAACAAGCTTCAGGGGGTTTGGGGAAGAAAGGTTCAGTGCAGGTGAAATATAATGAAGAATCAGTTTACAGAAATTTGGTTTGGGCAGTTTTAGAATAGGAATAGAAACAAATCCTTGAAAGCTTCCATTTCAAGGTAGAAAAGGCAGTAAAGTTGAGCAGTTTTAAGAATATGCAAAGTTGCATTAAATGTCTTCTTTCTTCAGAACTGCAAAAGGACTGCGAGAAAATGAGAAGGTTCACTGGGTATCAGATCCCAAAGAGACAGCTAAAGACTTTTTATGGTTAAAATAGAGTTTCCATGATGTTGTATCTTTGAAGTAGCTTCTGGGTAAACAGATCTTGGAGTTGCTCCTGCTGCACAAGACTACCACCAAGAAATAATTATTTAACTGTTCTCTTTTTATGACATACTTATATTCTAAATTCATACAGTATGAATTTTGTTGCATCAGCAGTATATTGTATGGGCAGATACAACAAGCATTTTGTTAGTTATTTCACCATTGTTGGAGGTATATATCTCTCTCATGTAGGAGCGCTCCACCCGTTGATCAAGGTCTTGTGCCATATATTAACTAATTCTCTGAAGCGTGCCGCCTTCTTTTCTTGATTCTTCTGTAAAACAGAACTCTTTTGGACAGTAATGTACTTTTTTCTACAGACTGCTAATAACCTGTAAGTATGTGTATATTACTTTTACACAGGTAGTTAAGGGAATGTGGGGATGCCACTGTCTATGCAATCATTTAAAGATATGTTAAAAGCACAAATGCAGCAGTTATTTCTGTAGAATACGTATAATTTGGGTGCAGTCTTAAAGTTAAAATCTCAAACAGTTGGTTAGCAGAAATGAAAGACTAAATTTCACTGTCATTTTTTATTTTATTTTGTTTAATGGTATAGGAATACCTCAGACTATTAGTCCTTTTGCTCTCTTTCAGTTCTTCTGTTGTGCTTAGTAGTACTTGTTTCATGTGTATTGTTGGGTTTTTAAATATGCTTTAAATATGATACAGCCACAAAGCTGGCAGTCTAAAATATAATCACTATGCCATACATGATGGAGGCAACCAGAAGAAGTAGAGATAGAAGAAGGAAAGCTCAGGATGACAAAAATAAATTCAGGATACAAATTAGACATCTTATCTGTGTCTTTATAATGCCTCTAAATAGCAACACATCAGTCAGTATTTGGAATGTAAAATTCAGAAGTTCAGTTTTCCAACAACACAGTGCGTGGGCATCCTGCGTGGAGTGAATTTAGATATATATACGAATTATTGCTCATGCTCTGATAATTATTTTCTTCATGCACAGCAGAGGAAGCTGTTCATTCAGGATTTGCAGACATCAGTGGGTTGGTCAAGGCAGTAGATTCACTCAAAAGCCTATAGAAAACTCAGAGAAGTGGTCAAACAAGGTGTTAGCATGGACAGGTCTGTAAATGTCTATATGTAAGTGCCTGTCCTATAGAGAAAGCTAGAAGTGGTGCCTGTATTTCATACTGCACATTAATAGCATCATATTTTCAGTTTTTCATAATGCCCCTATTATCAGCTATTACAGGAAACTGTTCCATGCAAATCATCTATCTCAAGCTGAATGTTTCTCAAAATTAATTTATTTCAACTATATCTAAGAATTGATTAAAAGTAAAATAGGAAAAATATGAGTATAACCTCTTAAAACTAAAAAGTTTGAAACCTCTGTTAGTTGTAGAAAGGGTTTCCCTCTCTTGGGTTCACTTTTTTGGAGTCTGTAGGGAATGGGCTGTTAGTGGTTACAAACACCTAAGCCTCCAGCTCCTCTTTGGTCCTGGTAGTACTGAAACACATCTGGTCTTCCTTTCCAAGTGTCTTGTCCCTTTCTGTCTGTTCTTTTTGGTTTCTTCAGTACCCTTGTGGCTTTTATGCTCTTTTGCGCCATGCAATTTTTCATTGCAGTGCACTTTAGTGTGGCTGCTGCCTCGCAGCCTGGGTGCCAGGCTGGGCCTGGCAGCTGCTTTATGGAATGGTGGGACAGGTTTGGGGTAAAAAAGACATGGGAAGGTGGAGCAGGCAGTGTGCAATGGGTGATTCAGAGAGTTGTGGCAACCAGGTTTCAAAAAAGATGTTTTGTGTGTATAAACAGAAATTAATAGAAACACTGTAACTTGGCCAAATTTGAGGGAAATTTTCATGGGCTCAGTAAAATGCTGACAATTCGTTGTCATATTACAAAGCCCTGTTTAACTTAAAACAACACTAAAGCTTCTCAAAGACCAGGTTGCTGTATGTTTTTTTTATAACCTGAACAAACAATGTGATTTTCCCCAGCTTCATTCTTGGAAGCAGCTCAGCTCAGTAAGTTGCCATCTTCAAGAAAAAAAAATATCACCTTGGGCAGGCACCCAAGTATGGAGAATTTCAGCTGACTGTTCTTTAGCAAATTTTCATGCAACTGAAAACTGGATTTGCTAATAAACTGTGTCGAGCAGCATTGGTGTAACTCATTTGAACAGTAATCAAAATGGCAAAGATAGGTGGGACTAGGGAGGGGGAGAACTGAAAAAGAAGGAGGGAGGAATAAACAGCGGGAACAAAAAGAGAAAGGTGAAGCCATGAAGGTAAATGCTGAGAGTGCAGAGCAAGTTAAATAGGAGAGATAAAGATCATGGAGAGCATACAGTAGTTGGATAAAGGTAGGTGATAGGTGTCATGTTACTGTAAATAGGTGTCTGCTTAAGTGTTTTGGAATGAGCAGTGCATAGAGTTTTATAGCTTGATTTCAGAGAAGTTGCATAGTCTTAACCAAATAATAAAATGTCAAGAGACACTTGTAAAGACACTACGGGTTTATTAACATTATTTAACCCATTCTTATGAACTGTTCCAAAGCTATTGAATTCAGTGCAAATAATTCTTACTGGCAGGTGGGGTTTGTATCATATACTTACTGAAGAGGATGTTTACTGCAAAAACATCATCAAATCTCAACAAGTGAACTGCAGAATGCTTTCATCTAGACCACTTCCAAAGCAGTGTATTGGCATCTTGAACCATCTGCTTGCTTTTGGTCTTGGACTTAAAGTACCAAATTAAAATCCTCTAGAATACAAAAGGTTCCATTGAATTATTCTAATTCATTTGACTGTATCTTAAATGGCTTTATTCAGCTACTTTTGATACATGTCTAACAGGTGTATGTTTAGTGTATTCTAAAATTCAGATTTTGGCTAAACCTTCTTACAAGGAGGCACCAACAAATCAGTATGTAAGAAATGAAGACATGTCTGTTATTCCATTATTCAAGGATAGTAGAAACATAAAAACCACAAACAGAACATAAAAACACAATAAGGTAGACTAAAAAAGAACTTACAAAATGATTTGTTAAAGACATGAAACTAGCATTATTTCAAATGCACCAGGAACAGGAAGCTATTTTGTGCCCAGGAATGGACTTCAAACTGACAACTACTGTTCAAGAACTTCACTGTGAGATTATATTCACAGAGATGTGTATTCACTGTGAGCTATGCAAATAGTAACATTCAAAAAAAAGCAAATTGAATATTAGAAATTTTTAGAAAGAAATAAAACAAAGTAGAGAACATCATGGTTACAAGCAGTATCACAGTGATACACCTGCACCTTGAGAAGGTAAAGGGAAGAATGAGTAGGATGAGTAAAGGATGACTAAATCTTTCAAACAAGGAACAAGTAGAACTACGAGTTTTCAGTCTGGGAAGAAGAAAATTGAAGTAGGCTATGACAAGTTTATCAACTCATGAGTGGTGAATAAATAGATTATGAATGATTGTTCACTGACTTTTCTGCTGCAAGGACGTTGGGCATGAGATGAAACTAGTAGGTGGTATGTTTAAGTTAAACCAAAGGGAGTATTTTTTCGTGTTTCATATAGTTATGCCATGGAACTCTTTGCCACAAGCTGAGTTTACATTGATTTGAAAAGTAGTAAGACTGGTTACTGATATTATCCATGAAGGACTATAAAGATAATAATTCTGTCTCAGAGAGCCACTGAAACTCAGACTCACTGGAGGCTGGGAGAGTAACCTTGAAAAATCACTGTATGTTTGCCTTGGTTTTGTACACTTCCTTACGTGTCCATGATGGGCCACTGCTAGAGAGGGGATACGGGACAAGCGAAATGCTTGGTCCGACCAAATATAGCCTTTCTTAGATTAATCTTAACAAATGTTTCAGTTAAAACTGCTGCCAAGATGCAAGCATGCTTCAATTTGCATGTAGCTTCAGAGATGGCTTTGTTTCTTTTGTGTGTTTGTTTTAATTTGACTTAATCTGAAATTAACATCTCCATTGAGATAAATGGGATAGCATTTCTAGATCTTTGCTATTATTGTTATATAAAAGTATGTTACTTTCATAGCTAATTATATTTTAATTTACTCACTGCATATATTCATATCTTTTTTTCTGCATTTAATCACATATCAACTGTTGCCTTGTATTTAATTCCTATACTTTCTTTTTAATACATCTTGAATGAGAGTTGCGCTGTAGAGTTCAGTGTTGATTGGTGGAAAGTGACATTGCACTACACAATTTTTAAGCATAAGAAAAACAATATGCAGCATCTTTTATTAATGACCTGGATGATGGAGGAGACATAGGTGACACTAAGTGAGGAAGGGTGCAGGCACACTGGAGCACAGGACTGGGTGCCAAAATGTTGTTGCTATATTCAAGAAATGGTTTGAATAAAATAGGCTGCAGTTTAATAGGGACAAGTACAAGTAGAAATAAACAGAACTGTTTAACTGTACCAATCCCAGGTGTGGAGTTATTGACTAGCTAAGAGTGCTGCATGGAAGAATTTCATGTGATTTGATGGATTAGAAACTGCCCAAGGATTAATGCCATCCAAGCAAAAAAGCAGGAAGAATGTAAGGATTTTTTATGCAGGCCATAGCCTGGAAGCCAAGTAGGATGGTTGGTTGTTCTCTGTGTTAGTGAGGTCTTACCTGAGGAAAGAGGCCCAGGATTTGGTGTCATGATCAAGGTGGATATGAAGCAACAGAAAGAGTCTAGAGATCAGTGAGACTGGTCAGAAGTCTAGAAAACATGAGTCACAAGCCAAAATTAAATGAACTGTGACTGTTATCATGTACCCTCTTAGGTTTTTGTTTGTACGGTATAATATCTTCAAATTCATTAAAAGCTGTTAGAAGACAACTGCTTAGGATTCATCACTTGATCATGTTACTTTGTGCCCTGGCATCTATAATATGTAGAAGGATCTGAGTTCCTAGCTTTCTCTGTTAGCTTGCTTCATTTTTTGTATTTACAGCCTCTTCTCTGGCATGTGACTCTAGTGTGTCATGCTGCTGTCCTTTTTCTTTTCTCTGTAAGTCATCCAACTTTGCTTATACTTTCAATATCAGTGTCATACTGTGTGCTGTAATTGTGTAGTTCCTGGTCTTCACTGAAGTTAGTGAAACATGAAAAGTTGTGCTTTGAGCTATGACAGTGGAAACTGTGGTCATTTAGTCAGAAATGGAGACTTTTCTCTCCCCTTCTTTCCACAGAACTCAAAAAAGTAAAAAAATGCATCCAAGCCTATTAAAAATTACTTAGTCTTTATTTATATGAAATTTCTTTGGAAAATATATTAAAATGAGTTAAGTTGTTATGTATTTTATATGATCTACCTCCTAGTTATTATGATCCCAGAAGTGCAGCTTTCTCAAATTGAATTCTGTTTCCCCTTGAGCTCTTGTAAAATCTATTTTATAGTAGATTGCTTATTTAAAACACTAAATACCATATTTTGAAATGCAGCTTAAAATGTCCTTTTTCTTTGTTGGCTGTTCTTTGTTTTTTATTTGTGTTACATAGGTCTTCAGTAATATTTAGTGGCAATGACACTCCTAGATTAATTGTGCATTGTTCAGAGCATATAACTTTGTCAGTTTTAATTTTGTTGCCTTTTTGTTTCACTGAAACATGTTTTTCCTGAGCTTGCAAGGGGATGAGCAAGGGTTATCCTGGTTCATTTATCTAATGTAGCAGTCAAAGTACAAACACCTGAGAAAGAAAAATACACACGTCTTTTGACTATCTCCTTATATTAACAAATTGTTTATGCTTGCAATCTTCTGTTGACAGCCACCTCTGAACTCCCTCTCTTTTTTGAGAGAGATTGACCAGAATGAAACGCACTGTTTCTAGTCACTCTGAATCATTAGTTTACCAAAATATATTAAAATTGTACTGGCATTTTCTCTCACTGCTTTTGCATACTAATAGTGTGCTTGCCTTTGTCCACTACTGTGCATCAAGCTGAAGTTTTCATTGAGATTTTTGAGCGTTTCACAAAGAATCCTAAGGGTAGGGCTTTCCAGGAAGTCTGAGGGATCTAGGTGCCCATCTCTAATTTGAAATTCAAATTTCAAATGAATTAATAACTGAAGCTCCCTTAGGCTCCTTTGAAATTCTCAGCCTGTACCCATTTCTACAAGAGATGCATGGTGCAAGGTTCCGAATTAATCAGATGCTGAAGATTTTCTGTGTATTCTTACACTATGGTTTCTGAGCTTTTTTTAAAATCCACATAGAATCTTTGCTTTTCACCTGGAAACTAGTAGTGAAGTACTTTGTCAAAAGGTCAAGTAAACTATGTCAACCTGTTCTTTTCCCCATGCTATTTAGCTTGCATGGTCAATGGAATCTAAAAGGCATGTAAAAATTTTGCTCAGCAAAAAGGGATATGTGTTGGATTATATGGGATGGGGGGTATAATCTAAATAAATTTATTTAACTTTAGCATATCATGATTCCCTTCCATTTTGTTAACTTTTTCATTGTAATTTCTCCCAATTTATATCAATGATCGTGACTTTTTTTTTAGTGTTGTTCTTAGCTTTAAAATTGTTGTCTTTCAACATGGGGGCTGCTATTCTTGATAGTTTGTCAACTCTGTAATTTCAAATCCCTCCAGAACACCTGAATATATTTCTAAACATGCATGATGATTTAATATTTCCCTTATTGTTCAGCTGTAGCAATGCAACTCACCATTACAATCTTAAGGAATAAATTTTATGGTTGCCTCCGCCTTTCTATCACCTGGACATTCAAGGTATTTGGATTTGCCTTTATAGTATCACTGCAAGGTGAGAAACACAATTCTGAAGAGCACAAGGTGAGGAAGAGAGGGGAATATTTCAAAACTCTCATAACTTTCATAACTGTGCTGCTAAGTAAATAACTCTATGACTAACTTCTATGGGACTAAAATTAGACCAGTGTAAATGCTTCTGAAAAATTTCACCCTCAAGGCTTGATTTCAAGGGGAAATTACTGTAAGAAAGCTGAGGTGTAAATTTTAAAATGCATTAGCTGCTGAGCTCTAACTCCCCATGTGAATAATCTCAGTGTTTGAGGAGGTTGCTCTACTTGGAGAGCATGCAATCAACTGTAAATTCAAACTCCATCTCACTTTGTGAGATGGCATCACTGTGCAAGGTATGTTTGCTCCAGCCCCCCACAGGAAACTGGAAATTGAGCTCAGATACATTCAGTCTCCACTTCAATCACAACCACGATACCATCCTTACCACTTTTGCCTTCCTACATACCTGCACTGTAGTAGAATCTAAATTTTCCTAAGGTTTGATATGTTGTAACAAATCTAAGTTCTTCTGTGCTTGAACAGCTGTTCATGTTTCCAGTGTATACACATTTATCTGTTTGCAATAAATTTTTATAATCTACATTTATCAGCATCAGCCACATTGCTCATGAACCCAAGTGCTTTAAATTCTTGACTCTGACTACATTATTTTCTATTACTGGCTGTTCTTTATTTCTCTGTGTGCTATATAAGTGTGTGTGTATTTGCACAAATATAGAACCTAACTCTGGTCATCGAAGTGATTAATAACATGGTTTTGCCTACAGATTTTTGCTTTTCATAACTTCCATTGTTTCTCCACTCCTTTCCTCTTTCACTACCAGCTTTGTGGTGCTTTTAGTAGAAGTTGGTCACGTGTTCTAATTTAAAATACTTCACATTCAATTTTTCTTACATACTTAAGAATGCAGCAGATCTGTAATGTTTTACCAAATAGGTTGGACTTCATAATTTATTTCTCCTGCTACTTTTTAAATTTGACTGAAATTTCATTTCTGAAACATTCTCAGGCTGCAAATGACAATTATATCAGTCATTTTTTTTAAATGTCAGGGGAAATAATAGCTTCATTTTATGAATGTTTTTGATGTGCTACTCTCTAAATTTCTTACATAATTTTGGTAAGCTCCATAGTACAGGAATTGAGACTCTTTCACATTTAATAATTGAACCTCTTACTTCTCACACACTGACACTTCAATGTTGTTTGATTGTAACATAGAATCATAGAATCATAGAATGCTTTGGGTTGGAAGGGACCTCTAGAGGTCATCTAGTCCAACCCCCCTGCAGTGAGCAGGGACATCATCAACTAGATCAGGTTGATCAGAGCCCCGTCCAACCTGACCTTGAATGTTTCCAGGGATGGGGCCTCCACCACCTCCCTGGGCAACTTGTTCCAGTGCTTCACCACCCTCAGTGTAAAAAATTTTTTCCTTATATCTAGCCTAAATCTAGCCTAAATCTAAACCCTCCTTTAGTTTAAAACCATTACCCCTTGTCCTGTCACCACAGGCCTTGCTAAAAGACGGTCCCCATCTTTCCTATAGGCCCCCTTTAAGTACTGAAAGGCCGCAGTAAGGTCTCCCTGCAGCCTTCTCTTCTCCAGGCTGAACAACCCCAACTCTCTCAGCCTGTCCTCGTAGGAGAGGTGCTCCAGCCCTCGGATCATTTTTGTGGCCCTCTTCTGGACCCGCTCCAACAGGTCCATGTCCTTCTTGTGCTGAGGGCTCCAGAGCTGGACACAGTACTCCAGGTCTTGACTTTGATCTCAAAAAATTGCTCTGAACTGTTTGTTATCTATAAACTCAGAGTTAGTGACTTTTTCTTTTGACTAAAATTCCGTTTAAGGCATCAGTAGGTGTGACAGCTTTCCACGTACATCCATATCAGACTTTCCTCCCCTGGACGGAAAAGTTCTGGAAGAAATTTAACCTGCTTTTAATACTAATGTTCTTTTTGCTTGAAATGTGTTTAAATTGATAGATGCCATAAAGAATAAGTGGGACATGAGTATGAAAATATTTTAGCTAAAAAATGTCAAACTACAAATCTGAGATGAAAATTCAGCGTTTAAAATCTAAAATAATGTATACAATTTATAGTTTCTAGAAGAAATACTGTCCTCCCTTGAGAGGAAAAGCTATTACCATTGCTTTAAAACAGAGCTGGCATCAACAACCGGTAGCTTACACTGCTTATTTGCATTACCTTTTTTTAGCATGCTGTAAACAGAAATAACTATTCCGTATTTTATAGTTACAAATTAAATTTAAAATCCAGATTTATTTTCCCCTGTGGGCACATATTTTAAGGTAAGAGGACTGAACATTCATAATCAGAATGCAGAAAAAATCCTTTATTGCCACAAAATTAAACATGATGTTGCTTTAAATAGAAGTATACATTTTTCACAAACTGGACTGGGTGGAAATAGTATTATGACTACGCTTTGCAAACCGCTTTATGTATCAATGAACAAAGAGTGAAATACTAAAAGCTGAGAGTAGGAGGACAGATAGGTTGTGATAAGTACTCTGGGATTTCAGCAGAGATCCTCTTTCCGTAACTAAATTTCATGTTAGTCTTTCAGAATTACTGTGTGCTTGTGAGTTTTTTTGAAAATTTAAAGTTCTTCTGAAACAGCGCAAGGTTTGGACACATGTCATCAGCTGCAGATAGGTAGTCTGCAAATCTTTGCCAGAGAATCATTACACATACAGGACTATGTTTCTTCCATCTTGCTAAGTTGGAAAATGGTTGTATCAGTGTCTGAGAACAGGTGACGTTCAATGGAGTTCTTAGCCATCCTAGAGATACAAAAGCTTCGGATGCTCAATGTCTTTAAAGATGACACCACCATTTATGTAGGGAATTAAGATTCTCTAGTCTTACATTCAGCACTATCCAACTCCATTTTATTAATGGAGTAAAGTACTATTCACTGTGGGTAATGGCAGCAGAATGTCTTTCTGATTTTATGTGCTTTTAGGTGGTCCAATTTGAAACTGTTGGTTTGGTGCTTTACTTTCTGTTTTTTCTATGAATCCCACTGGACTTGCAAATTAACTGGTGTTCAGGTGTTGGCATTTGTTCTTCAAAAGATTTAAAGTAACTGCTAAGCTACTGATGAAGGATACCACAGAAAACCTGCTGAAAAGACTTCTGTTAACACAGGAAAAACTCAGAATGTATTGAAAATAGAAAAAAATAATGTACTCAGAAGTAAAATGTACAGTGAGATTCTTTTTTTTTTTAAATTGCATCATGCATAGGGGCTGCTGAGTGTGCTTATGGGGCAAGAGAAACAAGGATCAGGATGCACAAGATGTGTATTTTATGTTTAAAACCATCAGATACAAACACCTACATCCTTGCTTTATATAACAGTGCTTTAGCAGTAATGGAGAATAGGTAAAAGATAAATGAGGACTGATACTCAACTTTTCTTTTTTTAAATTTCCTGAGGAAAAATTAAATTGACTAGAACAGTATGGAATGTGTGGGTTGTAAGCCATATGGTAAGAAAAAAAACCTTAATTGTAGCTAGACAATGGCAATGATAGATCACAAAATCAATCACCTCTTCCTACAGAAAGTAAAGGTCTTTTGCCAATCTGGAACTGAAATAACAAAATTTTGTTCTTTGGGTTTTTGTCTCTTTTATTTGGGAGGGAAAGAGACTGAGAGGAAGAGGGAGCATGCAAGGTAATGGAAATACATTTTTGCCTTTATGCCATGTTAAAGTATTGATCCTTGGGGAAATGTCCAGTTGTTGTGGCAATATAAGACCAGTCTGCTGTCAAACCGTATCTTTTTGAGTAGCTGAAATCAGGGGGTTTACAACGTGCTGTATAACCTACCCATTGGTAAGAGAATGACTTTGAACATTCTAACACTTATTGCTCTAATTAATAGGCAGTTAATTATGAAAATATATTCGAGCCCCTCCCTACCTCTGCCGCTTTCTCCTCTGTTACAGGGGTTCCTAGAACCTTGCCAACTACCAGAATACTGATAACACCATTCAGACTTAAGGAGAAAAATATTAAGAGGTCATTATAAGATACCTAGGTACAACAGACGTTTTCCAAACTGATACTACAATTTCAGATAAAAACGTACTAATTATAAATTTTATCATCATAGCCAGCAAACAGAAAGATATTTCAATCTGGGAAGGAATCTTACCATGCTCCGAGTCAGTCTCTGAACACATCTATTGTGGCTCTTCCTAGTCAGAGCTTCTACTGTGACAAACCCTTACCATTTGTCACGAGTGTCACAGATTTGCAGTCTTAAAGTCCAGATCCTGAATGTATGTGATGGCTCCTAAATATGATTTTGCCTTAAAGACCTAGGTGAAAATTGACAGACAGAGCTTAAAGGCTCCAAAGAATTGCTGTAGGCACTCTCAGCCATCAAAGAGCCTTTCTGAGAAGTTGTAACTGATTTGAAGTGAAGCAGCATTAAATGAATAGTGCAGAAGGCTTATTCGGGTGCAAAGTAGCACTGAGCTATGGGAGAGAAGTGATGCTGTATGGCGGGGAACATGTTCTGCTTGAATTAACCATGCTATTTGATGCAGTGGTATTGCAGGTATTTTTCCCCTGGCTTTTCAGGTTTAGAGCACAACCACAGAAAGTGTTTTTGTGGGGAGACCTCAAGCTTGTAGATGCAGAGATTGTTTTTGCACAGGGAAGTTGTCATAATAACTGGCTGGACTGAGGGAAAGAGGAGAAGGAGTTGCTTTGTTTCCCAATGAAGTTCAAGATATTTTGACATATGTTTGTATATCTTTAATACTTCAGCTTTGGTTAGACTACTGACATGCCTACAGGTTCAGGCTGTACATCAAAGTCTGAAAGATTGGGACTGCAGAGAAGCTTTTCTAAGTTCTATCTTTCCTAACTAAGAAGTGCAAAAGACAGCCCGATAGGACCCCTGCTAAATCTCAGAAATCCTGGAGGTAAGCATAAGAGTGTTTGGTATTAGCTATCCGCTCTCAGGCTTTTCAGAGTGGTGAGTATTCTTTTACTGTACTTTAACATATTACTTCAGCAGTGGGTACAGGTCTGGTAAGGAGCAAAGGATCTGAATTCTACTTTTTCTATGATATCCAGAAAATAAACTGTCTTTTACTTACTCTGCGTTTTCAGCCTGTCATCTTTGACTCTCTGTTTTTAGCCTGAGAAGCAGTGCCAAAGAAGCATGAGTTTGGCACACTGGGCTATTTTCTGTGTTGTACTCTAGTTATTAGGCATTTTCAAATGTTTCCTCAATTGCTGTCATTCCTGTGTCTCTGCAGCTGCCTGCTGGGTTGAGCATGCATGTAACTCAATAATGGATATGTGTTGAAGGCATTAATTGAGTTTTTATTCAAGAAGAGTATTATAAATTTGTTTCTGTTCTAATGTGTTTGCCTGTTCTGTATTATGGTATTATATTTACCCTCTTTGTTAGCAAGCATTTGCTTAGCAGTGTAAGACAGAGTTTTGCCTTTTTACTACTTTCTGTATTAATCAGTTTTAAGAATTGCTAGGCAGTTGCTTTCCATGGTGTCTGACTTCAAACTCTGCATGTTTATTTACTTTGAGGAAAGGTAGGCTATGAGGCTTTTTTGGTATAAACTTGGATTCTTTGATGCCCAGTCTCTCACCATACCTAGACTCAGTGTGGACTGGGTATGTTTCTTAGTTTTGCAAATCCTATTATTTCATCAAACATTCATACTCACTCAGGCCTTTTGTCTCTGATCCTTATCTTGATCTTGTCTCCTATCAGGGCCTATGCCAGTACCCAAAATTTCAAAATTAGATTTTCAGCCTTAAATCAATTGTCTAGATGACTTATGTTTTCAGCTTCTTTATATTCCCTCACATCCTCTGTTTTATAGTCATGTTTTAAAAAAAAATTTGCTCCTGAGCTGTTTTTTATTTTTCTCTGCGGTATTTTTCACAATCCTGAGTTAACTAAAAACTATTAAAAATATCAAGTACTTAAGAAGTAGCTGTAGTCAGAAAAATAAATATGTCCTTTGGTTGCACGCAGTAATGAAGTACTTCCTAAACGTTGTTCAGTCATGCTTTGCAAGGCCAGATCATTTCAACTCTGATGGGCCTTTCAGCTGCTTTGTTTTATTGTGGGTGGATTCTCAGCTCACTTTACGCCTGTGGTTTTCAGCATATTCCTGAGCCAAAAAGTCGGTTCCTTCTCTCAGTGTCCAAATTTGACATTAGAGGGTCTCCAACCTGCTGATTGTTGAATTGTAGGACTTACTACCAAGGGAAGGATCAGTTTATTTCATGCCTTGTACAGCAATTATACAGGACCCAATACAGCAATTCTTATCAGTCAGCATCATATAACTACTTCCCGGAGGCTAATGCCAGAGCCTTGGAAAAGTTCTCTGAAAAGATGTTATACACAGAGGGTAAGATACTGAGCTTGGCTCAGCAGGCTTGGCTGAAGTGCTTATCTGTGGGAGAGCATTCAAGGTGGTGACAAAGGAGCCTCCTTGACTGCGAGACTGCTACTTCGTGGCTTCTCTCCCTGGCCAGCTCCTCACATGTCACTCCTGGCTGTCTTAGGTAGCTCCCCATGCAGCTGCCAATGTCTGGTGAGCTCTGCCTGGAGTGCTCTCACCCTGCATTGGGGCAGTGCTGAAAACCTAAGGTATAATATTGACAAGTTCTGCCCAGGAAAACTCTCCTGTGAGACAAAGTCTTCCCTTTTTGGAGTCCTTGAAGTTGTAATGCTTTAGAATTCCCACCAGTTCAGTTTAGCAGGGGGTTATGGTTTTGTTTTGTTTTGTTTGGTTTTTTTTTAATGCCAGGAAGCTGTGGTCTTTACAAGAGAGCATAACAGGTTCTAGGGTCACCTATTTGACATGGATGTCCTGTAGGAACTTGCTGTTATGTACAACAGAGAGCTAACCTGTGCTCGTCCCTATCTAATGCTTCTGTTGCCATCTCTGACCCTCTGAGAAATCTTTTACTTTGAAAGACAGGTCTTTATAATTACACAGTTCAGCTTATTTGGCTGAAGACCTGGCACGGCATCTTTGTTACTTCAATTTCTATTAGTCCTGATGCATAATTAACAATTAGAGGTGTAAGTTTAATTCAAAAAAACGATAATGCGATTCCATTTGAAATATGCCAGTGTGACATGTAGAGTAATTAGACATACAAAACTGGACTTGTAATCTGTATTAATCTGACCAGTGTCTATGCTTTACATCTTAATAGGAACAGATTTTTTTTTTTATGTCTATTTAGAGGTATGCTTAGAATGTACCTGGCTTTACTAAACATATTAAGGGCCTTTATGAAATTGTAATTCAGTAACTTTTATGTGGATGGTTTGAGTATGATATTTTTCAAAGATATAAATGTGTAGACTGCAGCTGTAGAAGGTTTATTTAGCTCAGAAATATATTAATGTATTTATACTGCATGTATTACTGTATATAAGGTACTGCGATGTATTTGCAGTCATATCATCAGGCAATTTTCTATCTTGAGTTATCAGAAAAGGGAATTAGAAAATATAATGCTAGCCTTAGGGAAGCAAACTTTTTTCAAAACTCCTATCTGCTAATATCACCTGCCAATAATTTAATGTGTTTATGCTAACTTTTCTTAGCTTTCCTTTTTATCCATTATAGTCTGTGTACCTGGTAGAAGGGAAGGCTGCAGCCAATTGCCTGCTGCCAATTTGCAGCTCCTATCTTTACTCACCAAATAACTATTTTATTTTTTATTCCTTTTTTTATTCCTGTAAGGTAGTAACTGTTGGCTGTTATAAAACTGCAATCTCATTAGAAAAGGTTCATCCACATAAATTCACTGCTGGTATTAGGACTTTAAAATGTTAATGCCTTTGTCTTTCTTTGGGCTAACATATGTTTTTATAGTGATGCTTAAAGAAACACCTTTAGTGTCAATGCTGTTGTTATGACAGCAAGACAGCATTTTGGGACAGTCTGTGGGATCATGCTTTTTTAGGTAGTGCCTCATTTAAGAATTCTTAGTACATCTCCCTATTAAAAACATGTCCATAGTTTGAGTAAAATGTACGTGAACAAAATTCTTAAGTGCATACAGGAATGTTAACATCCTTTATCAGCAATATGAACTGCTGCGATGTTTGACTCCGGAATCTGAGGTCCTTTTTGTACTTTCTCAGTCCTCTACTCCTTGTATAACCAGAGACCAGTGGAGTTCAACTTGAAGATCTGTTACAAAACTCCAATGTCATGTTTTACTCACACTCCACCTTTCTTGCTCTCTCCAGTTGGCATCAGACATTTTCCATGATTACAGGTGGGAGGTATTCTTCATGTCCAGTCTGTGTATATTCATGGAAACTGATTAGCCTCTCCTAACGGATTTTGATAAAGCCCAGTAATGACATCATGGAAATGTTATTTAGTTATTACACTTAATCTGGCAGTGGAGTATAGAGTAAATGTGTAGCAGAATAATTTCATACCCTATCTGAAGATAAAGGGTTATCATGTGCTGGGACAACTGTCCTTTCACACATAGTCTTTAGTTTCATGGAATAGTTAATTTCGGATTCTTCTGAATCAAATCTCACTGAAACTTTTAGGACACAGCTCTAAACATATTCAGTTGCACCTATTTCTAACTGATCTCATTCTACCATAAACCTAAAGTAATTGCACTGCTTGTAATAAAATTAAGGTCTACTCACAACTGTTTCTGTGTAGGAAACTTTTTCAAAATTTTAAATATTTTTCACACTCATTGTCTCCTGAACTCAGTCTAGGCATATCTGACTTGTGTGGATATAAGTAGCTGAATTTTGTTTCCTTTCACTTCATATTAAAGAGAATACTTTTTTGTTCAACCATTAGACATGTGCCAAGTATTTTTAAATGTCCTTTATTTCACAAACTATTCTATAAAGAAGAATTAGGGTATTATGAAGAGGACTTTTGATGGTTGTATTACTTCTAATATATAATGCTTAGAATTAATAGAATTAGTCATTGCTTTATTGGATTTGAATAAATTGATATTGGATTGTATTAAGTAATGTGTCCCATATGCACTGGATTATTCATTTGCCCGTTTTTCAAAAATGTATAAGCCACACCGAGAGCAGATTTGCATTTATTATGCTATGCAACTAGCTCTATTTTTGCCAAAGGAAAAAAACAGCCAAATTTCAGATATCTGAAAACTTTTAGAATTGTATTATTGTTGTTGTTACTTAAATTATTTATTACATAAAGCCAGTCTGTATATGGATACTTTACACCAGCATAACTGTCATCACAGTACAATTTTCTTGTAAAAAACTCCTGAAACAGTTCACCTTATGTGACCTTTGGTTGTGAATACAGTTAGGCTGCTATAGCTTTTTTATATTGTCAGCATTAGAGAAGTTCTGAATTATAGAGATGTACTTGAGCTGTTACAAATTTGTGTGCCAGTAAGCCTTAAAATGTTTGAATCATACTCCTCTCAGTGGCTGATCTCTGTTGGGGTGAGTTGATATCTAATAGGAATAAACAGGAAAAGCAGTACACTTTTTTTTAATCCAAATACATTTTTAAAAATCAAGACAAAAATTGGTGGTTTATTATACTTGTTCTGACCACCTCCTCTTGTTGCAGTTTTCAGTAGGGAACAGGAATATTTCTGCACAAATACCTTGAAACAACAAAATCCTGAGTTTGTACTTTGTTTCAATTGCAGGGCGGAGCAAGTGGGAAGAAACTGCCATATTCCACAAAATACTTGAAT
This sequence comes from Balaeniceps rex, assembly GCA_013401315.1. Classification (NCBI taxonomy): domain Eukaryota; kingdom Metazoa; phylum Chordata; class Aves; order Pelecaniformes; family Balaenicipitidae; genus Balaeniceps; species Balaeniceps rex. The sequence goes on along the minus strand of VYZW01034112.1, from coordinate 5,994 downwards.
CTTATGCTGAAGCATTGAGGAATCTCTTTGCTTTTCAGTTCAGCATGTAACCCAAGTATAAGTTACCGTAAGAGATGTGAGTGGCTGCCATGAAATGGCACAAAGTTGGAAATGGAAGGGGAATTGGAAGCCCTGGGGTTTTTATTCTTGGTTGGACTATAAACCTGTTATATGACCTTGAGCAGATCACATTAACCCTGAGTTTCCAAAGCATTTTCACTGCTGAACTCGATCTATAGGTTGGTCAGTTGCAATTTCCTGTAAGGTGAGAATGGTGCCTTAATACAGCGCAGACAGTTCATTAACACAAAGTGCTGTGAAATTCTCCAATGAAAAGCATTACAAGCAGTGGAAAGTATTATTAGAAATTAATAATATTATAAATTAGTGATAATAATACAGTTAGGTTTACCCTACAATGTTGTACTTTACCCTGAAGCAAGATAAATCATAAGCTGCTTAGGTTTTTTTACAGCAGAGTGCAGCAGTTAAGGGTCTTTAGAACATTTCTGCAATATTAAAATGATTTTTCAGCCAGCATATTAGCTTCTTCAGTCTAGTCTAAGGTTTTAAAAAAGTAAAACAAACAAAAGCGCAAGGTATTATTTACTTAATTAGTCCTCTTTGCAGCATGAATTTCTGAACTTCATTTCTGCTTAATAAGTATCATATCTGTTGATGTTCCTTATGTTACTAAGCAACACCAACACTATCAAATAATAGGAAAAAACCCCATGTAGTAAGGCACTATAATTCTGATCATGTATCATGGGGTTAATTTCTTAGGAATACTCTGAGATTCAAAGAGTGTGCAGTGCAGCAATGTAAAATACATTGTTTTCATTATAAAAAGCAGTTCACGTCTTCTAAAAATGTGCGTTTACTTGCATAAAAGCAGAAAAGCAACACAAAAATTATTCAAATAACATTCCAATTATATTTGATAAATCATCTTTAAAACCTTTACATTTATGTAGCAATTATAACCTAACCACAGGATCTAGCATCTTAGAGCTTCATCAAAATCAATCAAATACCTTAGGCTGAAGCTGGAATGTTGTTCTGATGGAATTGCTCCCAAAGGCAATTTTGATCTATTTAGGCACCAGTTTTACAGCATATTCTGAGTTCGATTATTTCTGGTAGTATTTCCTGGGTAAGGTTTTGTTCTAGCAATGACTCTAAGAAATTTCCACTATATAAAATAATTAATTAATAGCAAACTTGTTAAACTAGCATAATTGTTTTCAAAAATGCTACTAATACTTTGGTCAATAGAAAATGCAGAATCTCTTCTGCTACTTGCTTTCTAAGTGTGTTTATTTTAATAAAGAACTGCTGATTTCAGATGGTAAATTAAACAGACTCTCACTCACGTCACATATGAACCTGAGAATATTTTGGAAGACAAATCTTTCCTTAGTTCTAAGTATGAATTTCTCATTCAGCTTCCAGGCTTCTTTGAACGACAGTATTTGCACCCAATTCTTAGGTGCATGAAACTGGATAACTATCAGTTAATTAGGGATAAAGCAATATTAGAGTGTTGGGTTTTTTTAAACAAAATAAAAAACTGAATTTGAGCATTTCTTCGTCTATCACCCGATCCAGGAAGAACACATCTCTGTCTATAGTACTGCAGAGTCCCCTGTCTCAAATACTTTTGTATCTTTTTACACTG